>VXBO01001819.1:82082-151390 GCA_013400135.1 Rhinoptilus africanus | reverse complement strand
CCGCGCCCCGCCCCCCCCCCTCCCCGCGCCCTTGGCCGCTTCCTCCCGTTCCCCAGTAAGTGGCATCTTCCTGGTGGTTTGCCATCTTCCGCCGCTCTCTCGCCAATCCCGGGGGAAANTTTTGTTTGTTTTTTTTTTGGTTCCTTGCCCTGTGCATCTGTGGAAAGGGGATGGAGCCGCTGGTGGGGATTGTTCTGTAAGGTCAAACAGAAACTGCAGAGCTCGAAGGCAGGTCTTGCGTCAGGAATCGTTCGCTGAGGGTTTTGCAGGTTGAAAATTCAGTCGGGGATTTTTTTAAACATATGGGCTTGATTGTGATTAAATCTGTTATTTAGCGATGAGGAAAACACGTGGATGGGATTTTGCTTTTATCATTGCTGGTAAGAATCGGATGTGCCTTTTTTTCTTTCAGAAGTGAAGTGCAGAAAAGACACTAAAATATGAGCAGTACATTTGGACTTCTTTTTTTCCCCCCCCCTAACTTAAACTAATGTCATCTTATGATGTGCAATGACATTTCTTGTTAGGAAAATATGTAATCCTCAGCTGGGTTTATTTATAGAGATGCTTACAGTTTTTCAATGTGTACGTTTGAAAGTAAAGGAAAAACAGATGAAAAAAACCCATTTCTGTTGAAAAGGATTAGAAAATACTGCTAAAGAAAGAGGGAATTTTATATAATTTCTTCTAAGGAGGCAGGATGTTTCCTACAGTGGGGTGGGGAAAGGCTCTCTGTGGTCTATGGTACAATAGCTAAACATTCTGACAGATAGATTTATTTATTATTTTTTTTTAAAAAAAAAAAAGAAGAACCAGCCCCAAATCCCTGAACACTGCATGGCGAGGCTTTTGGCTGCTTGGGAAGCACCCAACGCTTTGAGAGAAGCCATAAGATTACGGGAGTCATTTCCTATTATGTAAAGGGAGATTCTGTGCGTTTCGATCCCAGCCTGCGGCGCTGGCAGCATCATCTGCCCAGTGGTGCTGGGCAGCAGCCGGCTCTTCCCCAGCCTCTCCCCTCCCGACCGCGAGTTGTCCTACGGGAGCTGGGGCGGCTGCTCGGCCGTGGCAGCTGCTGGGGGACACGGGAGAGGACGGCCGTAGGTGGCCCTGGGGCAGATGCCAACCCCTCTCTTTCCCATCCCTTCCGCAAGGTAAGTGTTGAAGTTGCTAAGAGGGAAGGTGCGTTCTTTTCTGGTCAAACTGTTCCTTTTGGCCTTGGCGTGCAGCTCAAGAGGTCCGTGCTTCTTAGGACTTCTGGTCGTTTGACCTCCTGATTGCGTTCTGGGAGTCGCTCTCGGGAAGGATTGCAGGGACGTTACACAAGTTAGGATGTTTGAAAGAGAGCTGGCACGCTTCATATGGAAAAAAACGGGCTTTTATTGCTGGGATTTGTGGTTCATACTGGATGTATGCAGGATGAAACTGATAATGAGGGCTTTTTGTTAGCCTTTGTTTAGTAAAAGGAGATTACAGATCTTCATAGCCCACATGTGTTGGTTTTTTTTTTCCAATGTTGAGATGCGTTCCTGATTAGCATTTAATTTGTGAGAGGTCATCCATATGCATGACTAGCTCTTGTACCTTGCTCTGAAATAACTGTTTGACTCAGGTATCCAGCAGGTCTTTGATCACATACAGCTTTTACTTTGTTCCTGTTCCTCTCATTTTAATCGAAATTGCTACCTGTGAAGAAGTGTTTCATATTTTCCCTGTAGTGCTGCTAAAATGACTAAGTTTGTGAATAAGGCAGTAAAATAAGGCTTGTAGATAAGTTACGTATAGTAATGCAGCATGAATATATTTTTTTATTTTTATTTTTTGGTGTGTGCCCCCTTTTTCATCCTTTTCATTTATCTTCCTTCATTTCTGTGGAGAACTGATTTTGGCCCAGCACATCGATGGTAAATATACTTGCATTTTCACATCACATGCACAAAAAGGCAATTTAAAAGGCAATTTCTTTTTTTTTTTTCTGTTGCAAATCAAAAGTGAATGATATTTCTCATGCTTTCTGCATATATAAAAAGGTTTCGTGCATGTATACTGACACAGCTTGGAAGAGTGTCGTGCTTCTCAGTGGGATTACAGGTTACAGAAGACGCGGAATGATGACCTAGGTATCCCATTGTTCTTTTAAGAGCTTCCATGAAGTGACTTTTGTGAGTGCTTTTTCTTTCAAATTTCATATCATGTCTCCAGGAAGCAGTTTTAAAGGATTACTTATTCCCCTTTCGTCTTCCCACAGCATTTAAAATATAGAGCTTATCTTTTCCAGTGCTGTTGAATTTGGGATGCAAACGTTTTTTTAATCATGCTAAAAATATATATTCCTGTCTGCATACTGACAACGTGAGCTAATACAGAAGAATGTTCCGAGAGTTTTCATGGTTTTATTTTCATCCTGCCGTGCATGTTTTCAAATGTCGGTTGTGTATGTAGTAATTCCTTGTTACGTTTTGAAATAAATATAGAAGTCGTGACCTTGTAACTCTCTCTCCCATTCACTGAAACCCCATTGTACTGCAGTCGGACTCCAGCAGCTGGTAGTTCTGTAAATTGAACCCACCTCCTTCTCATAGATGTAAATACTTTCACAGGTCGGACGTAAAATAATGTTCCGAAGGGAAGAAAGCAGTTTATTTGATTCACCCGGCTGTGGCACCTTGTAGAGAATAAGCTTGCCTTTTGCCAGATTTTTCATTAGGTTTTCGAGGAGAGACAAAGAAGGATATTACAGTTCACAGGGAATTTAGCAAGTATTGCTATGCCTTTCTGGCTGATTGTTGAAAGTGAACAAAAAAATAATTACATTCGTATTATACATTATCTGATCAAATGAAAAAAATGAACTATGATTAAAATTACACATTTCTGGATAATTTTAATGTCAATTGAAAAAGGGGTTAAAAAACCCCAAAGCTAAGGATGATTGCAATTAAATCATCTAGAGAGATGTTTTTTGTTTAATTCATGTATTTACATGCGTGTCTAAAGCTGAAGATGGTCTCTCTCGTGCTGTCATTAAGATTCTTCTCTCGTTGAGCCAAGAAGGTGGGGACGAATCCCCTGGGAATGGGGGCTCCCTGGCAGTGTGGCTCAGCTGCAAACGGAGCCACAGCGATCTGTGTGACCGGGATAGTTCCTCTGCCTCTGCAGCGCCTGCAGTCCGGGCGCTCCGCTCGCCGAAGGGAAACCTCAGCTTGGACTCCACTTGCCAGGCCTATATTCCGCACGGCGGGGGATGCTCAGCGCTGTAAGGCTCTATGGAATTTATCCTTGTATATCACCTATGTATATGCATTGTGTTCAAAGGTGAGAGATCCTTAGTGGAACGGTTGCGTAATAGAGCAGCATTTCCTCCTAGCCAGGTTATGTTTGGTATGCCTGAGTTTTTTACGTGCAGGTATCTATAAGTGAAGGCTAAGTAGGCTTATGTAGGTTATATAAACATATAGGCTTCAATTTCACACATAAAGCAATTAAGATGATCAACAGCATTTTCCTTTAATTTTTATTTTAAAGGTTGGTGCCCTTTTGTACAAAGTATAAATGTACGGTACAGTTTTAAGAGCTGTGGGTTTTTTTGTTTGAAGTTTTACAGGTTTTATTCACGTCTAGGGGAAAAAGCATGCTTTTTGCATTATTTTTCTTGACGTACCATCTTGTTTGGCGTATAAAAACTGGAGATTTGCGGTTGAGGAAAAAGAATCCATTTATAATAAAAGGGTTGGAAGTGAAACATTTTTAAAAAGCCTAATAATAGTAAAAGATTTCTAAGAGGCTGGCATCACTGTAAAATGCAGGACATGTTCCTTCACAGCACTGCAGATCAGGGAAACAGGAAGACTGAGAAGTGATGTGGGATGCCTGCTGAAATATCAGGCTTTGCGGAGTTGGGAAATGGTAACCAAGGTACAAAATACTTCCCGTCTGCCTCATCTTATATGAACAAGTTCATCCTGTTGGGAAAATGTTTTTCCTGGTTTTTGAAGTAACCATTGCACTGTTAAAGCATTTAAGGACTGTGAACCAGGGAAATCCTGGAAGCAGTTCCTGTGAAAGCCTAGAAGAAGACCAACAGTAATAACTGTGATTTATTTGAATGAGTTTGTGCATTTTTTACCTATTGTCTCCTTTCTGCACGTGTTGAAGGTGAAATGGGTGGAGAAGCTAGCTGATTTCAGGGTCACAGAATCACGGAGTAGTTGAGGTCGGGAGGCACCTCTGGAGATGGTCCAGTCCAACCTGCCCCGGGCAGAGTGGAGTCACCTACAGCAGGTTGCTCAAGGCCGTGTCCCATCATGTTTTGATCGTCTCCAAGGATGGAGACTCCACAACCTCTCTGGGCAGCCTGTGCCAGTGTTTGACCATCCTCACAGTTTTCTCACCTTAAAATGGAATTTTCTGTTTGTTTGCTCTCATTGCCTTTTTGCCTTTCACTGGACACCACTGAGAAGAGTCTGGCTCCTCCTTCTTTGCTCCCTCCCATCAGGTATTTATATGAATTGATAAGGTCCCCCTGAGCCTTCTCTTCTCCGGGCTGCCCAGTCCCTGTTTCCTCAACCTCCACCTTGCTTGTCAGGTGCTCCAGTCCTTTTATCATCTTTGTGTCCCTTCGTTGGACTGGCTCCAGGAAGTCCGTGTCTCTCTTGTACTGGGAGCGCAGCACCGGTCACAGCACTCCGGATGTCTCAGCAGTGCTGGTGGGGGCGCAGGCTCACCTCCCTCGGCATGCTGGCAGTGCTCTGGCTCATGCAGCCCGGGAGGCTCTTTCCCTTCTTTGCTGTGAGGACAACGGTCAACTTCGGGTCCACCAGGAACCCCATGGCCTTTTCTGCAGAGCTGCTCTCCAGCCATATGACCCCCAGCCTGTCCTGCCTGGGGTTGTTCCTCCCCAGGGGCAGAAGTTTGCAATTCCCATTGTTGGACATCCTGAGGTTCCTGTTGGCCCATTGCTCCAGCCCGTGAAGGTCCCTCTGAATGGAGGCTCAACCACCTGGTGCTCACAACCACACCTCCCCATGCTCTATCGCCTGCGAACTTGCGGAGGGTGCGCTGGGTTGTGTCGGGCAGGTCATTCATGAAGACGCTTGGCTGTTGCATTGCAAGAAGTCACTTGGAAGGAGAGGGTTAGACCTGGAGCTGCAATTTCAAGATTTTTCTGCCCAGAACCGAAGCACTGTGTACTAAAATTTGGTCAATATCCTGGATATGTTTACAACTAAGAGTGTGGAAGTTGCAATATTGAGGTCCAACACATGGCATCAGCGTCCTGAATGCACTTTGGTATGTATGTAAACTTTTTTGAGGATGAAAAAGGAAAACAGATGATTTAAGTTTACTAAAAGCTTATTTTATATATTAAAGAATGAAGACTCCCAGCTGATGAAGTAATTTCAATTGATAATTTCATTCGCTGCATTTCAATTAAAGTGAGTTAAAAATAAAACCATATGAAATGAATTAGAAATAAAATGAGTTTTAATTCAATATGATTTGAATCTTGCTGAAAAATCTATCACACAAAATGAGGAACTAGGATAGAGAAGATGCTTATCTGTTAGACGTTGGGCAAAGAGATGTTTCACTCCTGCCTGCCCTTCCTACCGCCTGACCTCTGGAAATCAGTTAAGCTTTTGAAGTTAATGACACTCATATATACACTTCATGTGAGAAGATTTCTACTTAGACAAGAGCTGTCTTCAGTATGATAAGTTATCTTCTGTGCTTGTATTTGAGTTGTGCTCCACAGTGCAATTCAGTGCACACTTTGTACCTCAGTTTAGGACGAGAAACAGCATTTTAAATGTCTGCCAGGGTTCCTCCCTCCATATATCCCAGCCAGAGTCTGATAAGACAGTTCCCACCTTGCTAGGGACAACAGTCAGCTTACCACAACTTGAAAGTAGTGGTTAAACTGCCCACTGGGTTGGTTTAACAATTATTTTAGGTGAAAGCCAAGCCCCTCTGCATACTGCCGTAGCGCTGCCAATTTATAGTAGAATGGGAATTTTATACTGACCTTTAAACGTGAGGTCAGATAGAGTCAAGTCTTAAGCGTTCTGGGAAAAGCGTAAGTAGAAATGCCTCAAACTTTTTCCGTTGGCCTACAGGCTCATTGATGCTGTTCCAGCATCTGAAGAACCCCAAGCGTAGGCTGATGCTGAGGAGGAGGAAGAGCTCGCTGTCCTCTGCCCGGGAGAGCTGAGTCAGCTGTCACAGGTGAGGCAGGAGATGACAACCCAGACTGGATTTGGATACTGGCATTTTTCAAGATCCAGCAAGTTTAGAGCTTTCACCCTGCTTATAGCCTACAGGCTGTCCTAGGCATCCCCTGGTGTTGGTCTCCATGCATCTCTCTCAACTCCAGGATGTTCCCTTACTTCCAGGGTCTTTTGTCCAGTCTTCACTTTTTTTTCCTTTTCTCTGAGACCACTTCTTTGGGGAGTGCTTTTGTTCAGCCTCCTCTTCCTTCTGAAACCTGGGCGCCTCAGTTTTTTGAATCCCGGTGGTCTTTGAGCAGAAGCACATGTGATGGACCTCTTTGGTGGTGCTGTCCCACGTCTCTTTGTTGATTGCATGTCCCACTGTTACTTAGTCCAGGTAATAGCAAAACCAGCCCGTTCAGGTTGCAGCCAGCAAGAAGCAGGATTATGTGTGAATGTCAAACTGTTTTGGATGTATTTATACCCTCCCACACGTCTGACGATCTGCTGCATTCTGCTTCAAAGCCATTTTTCAACTATAGCTGTAGCAGGCTTCTCCATGGATGGGAATGGTGAGGACCTCCGCTCCTGTCGCCTTTATTGCCTTAGGCCGTTGCCTTTCAAAAGCAGACATTGCCACCCACAGCCTCTGTTGCAGTAGGTTTCTGTGCGTTAGTGGACCTTGAGAAAAGAGTTAACACTTTACAGAAGTATGGTGACTGTTTATTCTGGCATGGGCAGTACGTAACTTTTGTCTCACAGGATGGGTGTATATACTGTAATGGTCATGCTCAGCGTCTGAGTAACCTTGACACAAACACCGATGCTGATGAAGCACAATACAAATACACTGCTGCCATTTCGACTTGTCTTTCAGAATGGTACACTTTGTGTCGCGTAGGTAATTAGAAGAGAACAGTGTTCCCAATAAACTGTTCCAGCCTCCTTGGGAAATGTGTGATCCCAGATGTCAGGAGGCAGCATTGGTTGGTGTCCTTTGTAACTCAGTTTAGGAAGAAACTGTTGTCCTGCCTGAGGACAGCTATTGAATTTGACACTGTATCCTTACTACATTCCTTTCCTCTGCTTGGATTATAATGAAACTTTTGCATGTTGTTCTAAGAATATATCAAATGATGTTTGATATTAAGGGACCAGTGAAATGCAATTGCAATGAAATAATGATTTCGTGCTGCTTCTCACAACGAAGGGAGGTTGTCATCCTCCCTGCCCCCAGAACTTAAAGGTGTACCTGTTTACGAGTAGTTCAGCCAACCTGGGCAATTCAAAGAAGAAATGTGCGCGGTTTCTTGGATGCAGTGCGCATTGTTGCGCTGCCCAAGGAGGGCATGTGCATTATGGTAGGACCGGTTGCCTCTGTATTACCGGAGTGGAAAATTGTTATACAGAGAACTGGAGGATAAAATGGGAGTGCTAAATCAGCATTACTGAGTGAGATGGCTGAAAATGCCATGAAAACAAACTATTGGAGCAGGAGGATGACGGAAGTAATGGTATGCCTGATTTCCATGCAGTATACCTCCCAGCTTTCCATACAGGCTTGGGCAAACTCTTAGTTTTGTAGGTTATTTTCTTTGCTTCATGCTGAATGTTTGGTGCCTCCCTCGTCCCCACTCTGCGTTACCCTGCATCGGGCAGGCCAGAGCTCCTTGCCCCGAGGGGCACGGCAGAGGGGGCTGACTTGTGTGTCTTGGACTGACCTGAAAGGAGACGAAAGGACTGCCCTAATACTTCTGTTGCGGCAGCAAGAATCCCCCTTCAGGGCATCGGGGTTTTGAGCGGATGTTTTATTACTAAGCATATGTGGGGAGCTGTTAGTCCCCAGGGCACTCGCTTTATGTCTACGCACCACTATTTGTGGAATCTTCTGTTTGGTTGATTTTAAATCTTGTTTTGGTTCATCCCAAATAGTATTGGGTATTTCTATCTGTTCTGCGTAGTGTTTAAATATTAGAGATAGGTATAGAATGTGGAGGGGTGGGATTTATTTACGTGTTTGGGCTGAAGACGGAAGAGGAGAGTGTATCTTTTCCAGGCGCAGGTGACATAGCGGTAGGTGACATGCAGATAGCCCCCCGAGGCTGTCCCAAATGAAATTTTTTCAGCCTGCAGGTGGGCCCTGGCCGGGGGGGCCTGGGTGGCCCACTGCTGCGGGGGGCTGGGAGCGGGCTTGACCTTGGGGAAGTGACAGCGTGGTGATAGAGACAAATGGTGCTCAGGCTGTGAGAAAAGGCACTCTCGGCTGCGACGGTTGAGTTGCTGCCTGTTCCTTTCGTTACCTTCTTGCAAATCTTAATATAACGCTTCATCTTAAGAAACTGTAGTTACCGTGCCATTCCCTACCGTGTTAGGGATCCTCCCCCCCTCCACCTCTCCTCCAAAACGATGTTTACAAAATAATAAAAAAGAAGCAATAACCTGAGGAAGGGACATATAAAATCTGCAATGCAGAAACAGGATTATATATTTATCTGACTTCTCATGTAGACAGATGATTAATATAGTACCAGCTACAGGGTTTATAGCTTGATATATCATTAAAGTTCCCTGGAACTCTAATGTGAAAAGATAATAAATTAAGTGTCCTCTTCCCTGCCCTTGTCCTCCTTTTTCTAGTTTAGAAATACACTTAGAAGGTTTCATCTGAAAACATGATTCTGATACCAGAACTGAGGATGGAAAGAAATGAAAGAGAAAATGGAAGGCATCTGAAGTGTTTTTTTCTTGAACCTTTTGAAGCATAAAAATTGAGTGCATGAGGTCTTAACATACATGCCTCATTTACATATCTCCTTTTGGATTAAGAGGGTATCTTTAAAAACATTGCTAGGAAAGTATTTTTGGGGATGGGTTTTCTTTCACTTGTTAGAGAAAACTAGAATATAATTTCTTAATCGTGTCCAGTTTCCTTCTAGGGAAATCTTCTTCCCCTCCTTTATCTTATCTGGAGCAGATGAAAGCTGCAGATACAAGCCATGTTATTTTTAAAGTTTTTATTATCAATAAGGTAAGTAGCAGTACTTTTGGAGCTTTAATTGCCAAACCCTGAGAGAAGGAAAATTGGAATATTTAAAATAAAACTGAATGAGAATGCTAGGAAAGGACAAATGATAGCGTAACTAGAAATATGCATATGTATTATTCCTTTAAAAGACTTCCTGTTGGGAGACAGCACCCCTGATCTCACTCTTGAGAGCCTCTTGCTTGTCATCAGTGGGAACCAAAGAAGATTAGGGTCTGTGATTCTGCGTAAAGCCTCTGTGCTGGATTGATTGCATTCAGTGAAATGCAATGCCCAACCCTGCCCTCCTTAGGCAGAGGCATGACCCAGGGGTCGCAGCCCCGGTGTAAAAATTGAAGTGGTACGCTCAGTGAGAAACTGATAACACAGAAACTGGAAAAGATTTTCTGCTAATTAGGACAGTTTTCATTTTGAAACTTGCTTGGGAAGAGTTCTGACCATTGCTGGATTAGGAGCAGGATAAGTCATTCAACATAGAAAAGGAAATACACGTGTGTGTTTATATATATGTGTATGTGTGTGGACATTTATATACACATATATGAAAGCACCCCAAATAAACAGCAGTTGCTGTAAAATCCTTTTTGTTGTTTAGTTTACTGTGTAGTTTAATTCCATTCAAAGTTATTCTTTCAGCGGTTCCCTTGAAAACAATAACAATTCTGTACTCCCTCCCACACATGAGATCCACTCCCTTCCTCAGTAATTCTGGTTTGACCTTACAACGAGTTCTCTCGAAACTTTCCTACCAGCTGCCACCCTCAGGAGTGCCACCAGCGCACTGCCCTGCTGGGCTGCTTTTTGCATTTGTTCTGCAGTGAGCACAGAGCCCCAAAGCTCGAGCTCTTAGTTAATTCAAAATTTTATATGGATTTGACGTTCTCTCCCATGGCTCTGCCTTTTTATAGCAACCGAGTCCTGCTACAGTAATAAAAAGACAAATACGGCAACACTTGCGATTGCTTGAGATAAAAATTTCTCGAGAGCTATGGAATTCATTCCTGCAACAGGCCACGGAGTGAACCTCTGATTCCATTAAGTCACAAAACATCTATGGTGATGCTCATAAGGGCTTGATGAAACTGTAATTAAGTTTAGGAAGGAAGAGGGAGTGTATCCTACTCTTCTTAAATATGTGTGAGGCGAACAAACCCATTAGAAGTCTAGAAATAGGGGCTCTCCCCCAAACCTATTATATGACTTAAAGATTGGTCAGCTTTCGTGGGAAAGGCAGAAGGAGTGATACTCTGGGCTTGCCCATGAGGAACAGTCTCTTAAGGGAAAAATACGTAGACCAGTGACAGTGGGTTTGGAGGGCTTTTGAGCCACCTACAAGATGGAAAAATTTGTGATGTAATTTGGGTATTTCTGAGGGTCTCTGGTATTGGTGGCGAATTCTCCTGTCTTGCTGCAAACTAAAGTCTTGGCCCTCAAAGGCCCCACGGCTGTTTATGGTACCAGCTTACGGCTGCAGCTCTGTGGCTCGGCGATGCGGGCGTCGGAAGGGGGCTTGTACGGCCCAGCGCTCTGGTCCGGGCGAGCAGGCATGGCAGTAGCTGTGAGGATGTCACCCACGGAGTACGATAAATACGGAAACAACCAGAGACGGGGAAATAAACCAACTAAGAAGCGGGTATGTCTGAATTTAAATTCTCTTACATGCATTCTGCCGGGGCTCATGGAGCAGTACAGCTGCTATCAATCTGTCCTTCATATATCCATACAATCGGCACGTCCCAGAAGCCTTCAGCAGCGACTGGCCTCCCTTGAGCCCCATCATCAAAGCCCAGCAAGGTTGATTTTAGCTCTTCATCTCTCTTAAACATATACCCATAGGAGAAATGTAATTTGCTGTGTGTCTTTGCGAGACTTTTTGAGATGAGTTATTGAGAATTGAGGTCATGCTAGTTCAGCCTGGCAGCTGAGGCCCTGCGCTTGGTTTTCTCCACAAGCAATGTCTCCCTAGAAATCGGTGACTCAGATTTCTTGCTCGGCTGTGTCGCGCGCTCTTTCCCCTTTTTTTTCAGACCGACGGTTGTATTGGTTGTTGTTGCTTGTTGATCATCCTCGGCATCAGCTGCTTTCATTAGGGTTTTCGAACAAAGGAATGAATCAGAATAAATCGCAGCTAATAGGAATATAGGAACAGATTATCATTTTGCAAAGCTGAAATCTCTCAGAGGAGATTACATATTTAAATTGAACAAATACAACTTCATAAATAAACTAAATTAAACATCATCTAATTTTACTTTTGAAGCCAAGTCATTTTAATCCATACTCAGCTTCTCATATAAACATTTCCCAACTCAGTTTTATTCTTTGGAGCATTCTTATTCATATTTAAAAACCAAAAATGTGCCAAATTGAACCACAGTTGTGTGTGCTGAATAAACGTAAAAGCTTGGGTATATCACATAATAATGTGAGAGTTGGCAAGAGGAAGCGCTTGCTTTTGTGAGTGCCCAAGTAGTCGTGTAAAAAGTGGGTTTGAGAGCCTAATATTTCTCTCTCAAGCTATCTGACTGATGGCACATCTGAAAAAGCCTTTTCATAAATCCTTTACGTATAGTTCAAAAGGAAGCAATAGATGATTAGAAATCTGTGTATTTCCCCAGGGGAAATCCATGCAGAAACTCTGGTGGTGGAAGTATTACACAGATGGTCTGCATTTTGAACAAACTCCTCTTTCTAGGTGGAAGAGATGCTTCTGCTGCATAACCAGTTCTTAGAACTGGGAGCACTTAAACACCCCAAATATGTTACTTTGTGATTGCAAATGCACTTTAACAATCATCTTCCTAGACAAAGAAGAAGCCTTTTCAAAAATATGCGGTAACAAGGTTGAAGAATTCTTGTTAAATGTTTCAAATAGTGTTCACAAAGCCAAAATACCATTTTAGTCCACCCCACGTTCAGTGTAAAAACCATGGTCAAAAGCCATTTTCCAGAAATAGACTTAAATGCAGTTCTTTCTTCCGTGTTCATGAAATCGTTACCTACAGGTTGCAGAACTGACCGGTCCGATGACTTCAGCGGCTGAAAGTAGTTGACAAGTGGTTTTCAAAAATATTTACTTTCCAAATAAATCAGATTTAAGATCACCAAGACCTTTTTTTGGTCTAGAATCTTGAAGATCAAACAAAACAAGAGCAGTAAAACAAATTTCTGCATTTTTTTTCCCCTAGTGTTGATACTAACCCATTTATTTATGTTGTAAGACAGCAATCTGTCTCTAACAGTAGGTAAAATCTTACGCGTAAAATCTTTTTTTTGTACTAGAATCACCACTATTGATGGTTTTAGTAAAATTATAATTTTATTACCACAATTAGATTGTTGCGGTGATAGCTGATTATAACTTTTTCCAATATTTGAGTATTTGCCGGCTGTAGTAACAACACAGTAGAGTTTGCTGATTCTGTTTAGTGGCTGGGAAGCGTTGTACATTAACGAGTATTGCGGGAAAAAGGCAGAGTTGAGAAATCCCTGCTGCCCAGGGAAGTTTTGGGGTTGGCTAGTGAAGATGGCTCTGCTCTGAGGGTTTGGGACTAAGCGGTGCAGTGGCAGAGGCCCCCTGTTAGAGACGTGGCCATAGGAGTCCTCCGATGTTTTTGCTGTACATTTGATGTGCTGTTGCGGGCAGGACAGTGCCAGCGGGCATCCTGGAAGCCTGGCGGTACGGAATGCGGGCGCTTGAGTTGCTGAATGTCTTCTTCAACCAAAACGCAAAGCGGCCGTCAGCAGCGAGAGGAAACGAAGGCTGGTTTTCTTTGTTCAGTCTTTCTTCAGGAATGGGGGCTCTGGATGGGTCTCCTAGCTAGGAATGTTAGCACATGCAAACGCCAAAATATGCTCCTCTCGGTTTCTAAATGCATACGGTTTCATCTGAAATCAGTGCAAATTGCTGCTTTTCAGAAGGGATGCGTAGCCAGCGTACTGGTTGGTTTGGTGTAGAGAAGACTGGTGCTGATGGTGTGAAAGTTGCTGCATTAGTGCTGCTCTCCATTTTCAGGATGCCCTTGGGTATGTTTGCAGTGACGATGAGATAATGGGAGGGATAATTTCCTTAGTAGGATGCAGCAAGAGAGTGACTGTTCAAGAGCTCGATGAAGACATTTTGCAAGTGAAATACTTCCGGAGTCCTGCATTTTAGAAATATCAATAAGGCACAAGTATGTGTCCCTAAATGGTCCATTGTTGATAGGCATACGCTCTTCAGAGGGCGACAAAGGGAGAGGTCAGGTAAATTGCATCTATTTAAAAAACACAAAATGAAAAGCAAGTATTGTCTGAAATAGCAGTTACTAGATTTTGACAGTTCTTGTAAAGCCTGATGTAGAAATTTGACATAATACCTTTGTTGGTTTTTGGTAGTATATCCACCTTCAGAGAGAGAAACATAAAACCATAATTCAATGCAGTTTTTCAAATCAGTGTTTTGACTCTTTTCCCGTGGATTGTAATAATTCTCTCACCACTGAACTCCTGGATGCATTCCAATCTTTATGGATATGCCTACTACTTTGGACGTGATTAGATTCTGTCCTTCATCTCATCTATCTTTTAATTGCAACAGCTGATTTTTTACATTTTTTGATCTTATAAACATATTGCTTACAGTTTAAAAAGACCCATAGAAAATCCCCTGTTTTGAATAGATAAAATACAATCTGATCTTTAGGGGTTTAGCCACGATTACACATAACCAGTATATTAATCTCTTAAAAACAGACACTTCTCAAATAGCATTTTTTTTTTGATAGCTTGATAAGGATTTGATGTTTGAATAATCAAGGCATGGGAAGCGTGGTACTGCCTGGCATTCAGACTGAAATCTTATCTGGTCTAAAATGTTAAATATTCTCTTATACAGAAGATACTAAATTTTTTATTAAAATCTGTGGGGATGAATCATTCACAGTAACACAAGGTAATGCACCTGGTTGTAACTCAACCAAAATAACCTCATTCCAGCAAATGTTTCTAATCCAGGGCAAGTATTCTGCTGTGATGCTGCAGAGTTGTTTGCTGGTGTGGCGCAAAGAATATTTTTAACCGTGTGTTGTCTGGAGTTTGTGGGGTTACTGTAGTAAATCTAACAAACCAGAGCTTGACAGGATTCAGGCGCAGAATGACACTCTGCAGAGGAACTGGCAAGCCTGGTGCCGGCGGAGATTGCCCAGTGCCCCTTGCTGGGATGCAGGAGCGAAAACCCCAGTGGAGCCGAATTCTAGAATTAATGTCAGATACGGTTGTGCTCGTGGAAATGTCTGCAACTGAATGTCTGTAACTTCTGATGTTATGACTAAGAATTGTCATCAGTAGATTTCTCTAGAGAGAAATATTTAATAGCAGTCCTCTAGAGGCTCTGTAATTTGCCCTGCTTGCTGCCTAGAGAAGATGTTTCCAGAGCTGTGTAAAAGTGGAAGTCCTAAATAGAAGCTGAGTCAGGATCTTTTTCTTAAAAGATCCCATTAACCCCGTGGCCTCCCCAAAACATCCTCTGGTTCTGGGACGCGTTATCTTAGGTTTTGAAAAGTAATATATGCTCCATATGGATAGATGCCATTGACATCAGTTGGCAATGCCCTACATCGTAATTAGGATCATGACCAGTAAAATATTCAGAGGTTAAAAGAAAAAAAAAGGTACCAGAATTAGTTAGTATGGCTTATCTTTATATGAATTTTTGATTAGGTCTATTTAAAGCATTTCAGCCTTTATTTTCATCTATATACAACTGTGTTATTTACTAAGCCCTTGTTAGGGCATGTTTTTTTCAATCACCTCTGTTTTACAGAATTTTAACCTACATTATTCCCTTCTAGTGGAGCTACGCTAGATGAGGCAGCCCACGTACCTGCACCAGGTGCATCACGGCTGAAAGAGCCAAAACTGTTCGGAGTGAAAAATCTGCAAGTTATCCATTAAAAATCCATATTAGGGAAACTGGATGAAGAGAGAGGGAAATACCTCAGTCTGTACTTTAGACATATCTCTAGACTAAAGAGGAATAACTTCTTTTGGTTGACAATGCAGGATTTCATTTCCAATGCTTTCTAGAAAAATCTATTGTAACGCCTTTCTCAGTTAAGAGATGCAATAGCCTTTCGTCTCAGAGTCCTCATAACAACTATTTTACTAAAGTGTGCAAAGTGACTGGTTTTTGAAAGGATGGTATTTTGAAAGGATGCATCATATTTTAATACTCTTCCAAACCCCACTATGCTGTTTTTGAGAAGTGTAATTTGAATGTGTGATACTTGCAGTCTACGTATTAAATAGATATTGCACGTGAATACATACGAAGAAATAGGACGAGGCAGGCTGCTGTGGGGCCGAGAACGCAGCAAGGACCCTGGTGATGCGGGACGTGGGGACAGGACGAAACAGAGCCAGCAGGCTGCGGAGGAGTAGGAGAGAGAATGGGAGGTGAAGGGCTTGCTACCTATTGAAATAAATAAAGCCTGCATCTTCAGTACATTTGGAGTTCTTAGGAGTTTCTGGTTTATTGTGCGCTGTGTTTCAGGTACGGAAGGACTCCTCGGTCTCCCTTCTCCTTTTTAAAGCAGTTGATTGAAACTTCTTTGTAAAACAGGACGGTGATAAATAATTTAGACGTGTGCTTATAGGTGTTAACTTTTTTGCATCTGAAGATATCCAAAGCTCCACAAACCATTTGAAATCAATCCAGGCCTTTTCAGGCTCTAGGCTTTTTCCTTTTTCTGAATATTTTGGGATATGTAGAATTTTCCTAGGAAATAGAAAAATCTCTGATTATTTTTAAAACGTACATAAGTTGGCTATCAGGTATCTCTTTTACAGTTATTTCTTTTCAATGACATTTTCTGGAGAAAACAGTCTAACTACAACATGCATATCTGCAATGGAAAAAAAACCCTGTGGAAAGCAAACCAAGCAAATTGTAGTGGACTATTAGTCAGATCATTCGCCAGATGAGACATTTAATTTCATGCAAATTTAGGACTGTAGTCTATATAAAGTATGTGGTCATAGTACATCTATTCTGTTGTTCATTTTTTTAAAATGTGAAAACGACATTAATATAATCTAAAAGCTTTATGTGGTTTTGTTTAATACTTTGAAATGGCGTTACATTTCTTTTTTCTTTTCATTTAAAGGTTCGGCAGCGATGCCTGTCGGGACAGGTATATGCTTTCAGAAGACCATTCTCATTTGTCTTTATCACTCGGTCCATGAAACATAGAAGCTATTTGCAATTTATGATTATCTCTTTTGGTCCCTCTTGGTTTCATGCTAAGAATATCGTGTATTCCAGGGGCAGCAGATGAGTCTTTTTTTCTTTTCTTTGACCTTAATTTTATTTATGTTCTGTGGAAAAACCCTGGGCTGCTTCAGTTCCATCAGACAATTCTTATCATGAGTTCCTGCAGTGCAGTAATACATCTTCTGCCAGTTTTGCATCGCATCTCACGTTTTATTTTTCTTTCTATTTTCCTTGTGTTTTAAAAAAAAATCCCTCTCCTTCTCATGGTTGTGAAGAGTTACCTAGAAATTTAATTTTAAAATACGGAATAACTGTCAGAATCAAAGTTAAAGGTACTCGTTTTGTATGGCTGGTAGATGACAGAGAAAAGGGAAAACCCAGAGTATGTGTAGAGACAGAATTGGTTATAACGCTAATTTTTAATTTTTTTTTTTTGTAAATACATATTGAAGTAAGTAGGCTACTTTTGACAATGATCTGAAGAACACACGTACAGATACAGGCAGTAGCTCATGGTGGTTTGAGCACAAACCGTTTGAGCACTGATCGTTTATCAGGCAACATCAAATCCCTGTGCTTTGGTGGCACCTCGTATATCCGTGTGTGGCTGCAGCCGTTCTGCTCCCTTTTCGGAAGGTCACAGAATCTTGGTTCCTCTTTGACTTTAATCATTCCAGTATAATAGGTTTTGAGTCAGCTGTCGGACACGATGAGGATTAAAGCTTAGTATTTGAAAATAAACATCTTGGGCCAGCTAACCTCGGACCTGCTGAGCCTCTGTTGGCCAGGAGCTGTGTTCTGCGCCCTGCGAGCCCCGGGGCGAGCGCCTGGGGTCAGGCCCTGCCGGAGACCCCCTGCCTTTCAGCCTCCACGCTCCTGGTGGTTTTTTCTCTCTTGAGCACTCAGTTTTGCACTCTTAATGTTCCCAGAACACTTTTTGTCTGCGTGTCTATATATACCGTGCCTATATATACTTACATGTATGTAGAAGAGAATTTTTTTTTTTTTAAAGGAATGCCCACTGAATTACCAGACCAGATTTGAATTGTGAATGGTTTAGTGGAGGTTAATTTAAACATTAATTAGCTAAAACATAATGAATTACCAAGTAAAAACTTCGTTAGCAACAATGGCAAAGTGGCGTAAGTCTGTCAAGTATCGTCGTGACATTTTTTGGAGAGCAAGGAATGAGGGTATAAACAGCAGTATTGCTCTGCACTGGTTCAGTGCTGCCATCTGAACATACTTTGAGGGGTATGAAGGAGCACTTTGGGCACATGTCTTGTTTTCTAGGCCTGCAGTTGGGTTTGTGTGCAAGTCTGTATTTGTGCAGCAGTGGTTTCCGAGGTAGCCGTGGGACTACTCTCTCTACAAAGCCCAAGATTTTTTTATGCAAACCCTTTGACAGGTTTTCTAGGGAAGATCGTACGCATGAAAATACAATAATAAATAATCATGCGGTTATTTTTAGCTGAAGACTGAAGAAAATGGCTTTGAGAGAAGAGATTAATTTTCTTAAAGACGGATACTTTAAAAGGTATTGGCAGTTTCTTCTCTCATTTCTCTCTTTGTCCTCCCCCCCTGTAGCAGCTGCTGCTCAGCATTTTTCCTCCTGGGCTTAGTCTCGATGAGCAGTGATGGGGTCTGGGGGCTTTTGTTTGTTCGGGCTTGAGCTGAAAACTGTTGGTACTTCTGAATATGGTTAAAGCCGCTGGGGGAAGCAGCAGGTAATGCAGCCTGTTTTGTTGGAGCTCTGATCTTGGTGTAGATTTTTCACAAGACCTGTGCCAGTTATATCGGTGCAGGGGCAAAAGGCTAATTAGGCAAATATATCTTTCATTAGGGATGGGTAAACCAGTCTGGAAAATAAATGAGGTAACAACGAGCTCTCCGAACTGAAGCTAAACCGAAGTCTTCTAAATTGAAACCAAATGTAAAGGAGCAGTTCTGCTTAAATTAACTTTCTGAAGCTCCATCCAGATTTTACCTATTGACGGTCACATTGTCATCTTCCAACTCGTGTAAGAAGCATTAAGGACATTTTAACAGTAGTTCTGCTGCTTTGGTATCTTTTATCTGCGGTTTATTCCCAGTGTGTTAGAGTGTAGCTGACATGTCAGAACTGCTATTTCATATAAACACGTGGCTAAAAAAGTCATCTTACAAGCAAAGCGATTTCTGAAATCAGGCTACCTGCACATCTTGTGCCGTATCCCCCCGTTCCTGTGCCACAGCGTCCCCGTTCTGTTGCAGATGATGTTGTGTGCTTCCCCCACACTCTTTGGCGTCTGATCTCTGACTCTGTCTCTAAGCCACCCTCATGGTATCCCTACGGTACACGCACAGCTCGCTTTCCCTTCTCCTTTCCATGGGCACCCACCTCCCCCGTCCCTTCTCGCCTCCCTTGGCCACTGCTGGCGCCAGGGGTGCTCTGCTGTCACGGATGTGCAAGGACTGACCACGTGGGAAGATAAGAACCGCTAAGTCACAACTTTTCCACCAGTGTCTGTGCTATGAGGCTTCTTCCTTCTAATCGGACCCAGAAAGATACTCATATGGTCAAGAAAGGACCTAAATACTTGTGGGTTCTCTCTCCTCCATCGAATTGGCTGTAACTGGGAAATGAATTAAAAATTTGTCAGGGGAGATGGGGACGGGCAGCATTACCAAAGCCTCGTTTCCTGGGAAGAGGATGCTAAACTGCAAGGAAAAGTGTTTTGATAAAATGATGGAGGGGAAACTTGCTTTGTGAGCATAACCTCTGATTTTGCCAGTGTATTAATAATAAAATCTGCATGAAAACCTAACATCTTCTACAATAAAATGTCAGGACTGTATTTCAGAAGATCCTACTTGTATTAATACAAACATTCTATACTTTATTGTAGCGTGTTAACTGCAGAAGTGTATAATGCTTTCAGATACATATTCGTACCATGTATATTGTAACTGAGCTGTTAAAAATGGGAAATATCCCAAATTTCGGTAGTTATACTAGGCCCAAAATAATTTGATTTAATGGCACAATTACTTCTGTTGTTACGGTTTGGTGATTAAAATAATTATTTATGAAACATTTTTGCAGCAGATGACCAAAATGTTTTATTGCTCAATACCAATCATTGGATTAGGAAAATGGATTACAGCTGTGAGTAATGAGTTCTTAAAGCCCTCGCATGATACGATTTCTGTAAATGTCTGCTAGATGTCATTAACCTTAAGCGTTCTGAGAAATAACTGACTCTAAGATTTGCCTTTACCTAATATTTTGTACTGAATTTACTCTGGGTATTTATTAATGTACATGTAAGGTCTAACTGGAGCTCGCTGAAATGAATATGCTTGGTTTAAAAAACAAACGTAGGAAGTAAAGAATTGCTCTACTTGAGCAGAGTGCAAATCTGCTTGGACCTGTGTTTTACAAGTGATCTTGTAAAATAATAGCACGAAAAATGAAAAGATTCTATGTTGAAATGAGAGCACTGCTTAATATTTAATAAAGTCCGGGTATTATGTTTTCTTGCCAACAACGCCACTTTTTAAGGTTTTGCCTGTAGTGATCTCTCACTCGGTGGAAGTTTAGCTCTGAAATGAGGGGGCAGCTGCCATGATGAAGCCTTTGGATTAAATCTCAGCGCCGCTCACTGGAGAGCTGGATTCTTTTCCCATGAACCTGCAGAGAGTTCACCGCAGAACCAGTACGGGAAAATTTACTATTTCTCCCCACTCCACCCTAAAAGGTCGGATTTTTTTTTTTTCTTCTCAGCTCTGAAATGATAAATTATAACTTCAGTATTGGTCCATCTGAAAGGCCAATTGTGTAGGCATAAATTCTCTGGCTGGGTGTCTTTTTTAAGGCGCATGGTGAAAAATACGCCATCTGGCAATGGGAAGGAAAAGCCTTATGAATGGGCTTGGTGATGAAGTTTGTTGACAATGACCATTTTGGGAGAATTGTTTTAAGGGGTGAATGATCATCAGTACCATCAAACACAGTATATAATGATAATTCTCTTTCCACGTTTTTCTAGTTTGGTGTATTTTCCTTTCAAAATATCGCTGAATAGATGAACATTATAGCACCGAGAAATAAGCCTCTAGAGGCAGGCTGGCTCCCAGAGCTGGAGATGGGAAAGCTCGCCATGTATGTCCTGCTTCCACCGCAGCCCGGTACTGCCGTGTGGGCGGTTTGGGTTCCAGGCTCTCGCAGAGCGAGGTCAGACCTGGGCACCTTGACTTGGAATGAAGACACTTATTTTCTGTGTGCTTAACATCTCCCTCGACGCTGTAACCTGAAGGCTGCAACTTCGTTTAGCTGCCAGATAGCAGCAAAAGGAGATGCTGGAGTGCTAGCGTCTTCCTCTTCTCTGAACCCCCCCACCCGCGGGTGCAGCCATTATGTAGAGAAAATAAACGTTATGAGCGTCACTGGGGAAGACAAAACCCTGTGTCGTCTGAACTGTTGTGGCCTTTTCCGAAAACTTATTCTGGACTTCTGTAAAGTGGGCCATCAGGTAATTCAAAGCAAAAAGGGGCTTTTGACAGCAAGATAAGAAGCGCAGAGGGTGGATGGGCTTGGAGGACCTCAAGGTTTTTTCCCAGACACAAGGAGGAAAGGGATTTCTGTTGGGATTGGTGCTGCAGAGACGGACGCCTCCTGCCTGCCTTCTTGGCTCATCCCTTGGTTCCTGCCACTTGCTGCAGCGGTGGGGCAGACATGGAAATCATCATGCTTTTGCGTCGGGGTTTACCAGACCTTGCCCGTGAGAGACCTTGTCCTAAGGTGGGAAACACCATCCATCCCCATTTGCAGGCTTCTGGTTATGGGTCCTCAAGTTTGCTTTTGGCTTTCTAGTCTTTGTCGTCCTACCGGTCAGATACTCTTCCTTGTGCAGCCGAGTGGGGAAAAATGGGAAAGAGTCTTTGAATAACTTCCCAGATTAGTGTGAGAAACCTAAACGAAGGGAAATGTGCTCTTTCTGATGTTTTGTTTTGTGCAACAGCTGTGCTAAAATCAGCGTAGGGTGAGAAATGGATGTCCTGCTTCTGGTTATTGATTTCCTCCATAATGGTGTTCTGCTTGTGCCCTTTTTTCCTGGTTCCGTTTTGCAGGGTGTATTTGAAAGGTTTCAACTCCTGATGAGCCGATGGGTTATTTTTCTGGCTAGCGGGCTAGCTTCCCTTCCCAGCTTCTCTGCTGGCCTTTACCCTCAGGTCAGATATTGCTGCTTACAAAGTTGTGCCTAGATTACACTATGGAATTAATAATAACAGAATTTACAAATTTTTTAGGATCTTTTGTGTAATGATTCATTAAAGACACTAACTATACTGTGAACTTCATGCAGATTTTATGTAAAGAAAAGGACTGAACTGAACAGATTTTACTGGGTTGCCATTAGACTGGGTTTAAATTCTGCACTTTTCGGATTGACAAACAGAAGCCAACATGGCAGGAAGGAAGATAGTGAAAAGAAGTAAACCGGTCACCTGGCTCCTCATCAAAAGCTACTGAATTCCTGCGGTTAATGGTACAGTATTTTTAAAGTATTCAGAAATAGAACTATTTGCCAGATCAGTATGATTAGATTTGGAATTATTGGCCTTTCCCTAATAAAGACTGTTTGTTGTCTCTGCAGGCTTATTGGTGGAATATTTTTGCAAAGACTGGCATCATTTATGAGGGTTTATAGAGGTTTCAGCCTTTAGAACTGTTTTCTCCTGAGTGATTTCTGTTCTTCTCTTAAATAATTTCTAAATATACTTCAAGCGAAGGGTTCCTGACAGAGGAGGAGCAGCTCCTTTTTTAACTACTTTTTACCGTAGTTACTTTTCTGTGTAATATACTATGGATGTATAATGACACATTTAAGTAGGTGGTTTAATATTTATATTCTGTTTCTTTTGGGTTCTAAATGCAATAGTCTTGATTTAGCCCTGACTTCACACTTCGATTTTTCCAAAATGTATTTATAATTTTGTTCATTTGTTTGGCCTTTTTTTTTTGTTTTCTGAGCAGTATGAAAATCTAAACACAGACTTCATGCAGGAGATAGAATCACAGAATGGTTTGGGTTGGAAGGGACCTTAAAGATCACCCAGATCCCCCCCCTGCCCTGGGCAGGGACACCTCCCACCAGCCCAGGCTGCTCCAAGCCCCGTCCAACCTGGCCTTGAACCCCTCCAGGGATGGGGCAGCCACAGCTTCTCTGGGCACCCTGGGCCAGGGACTCACCACCCTCACAGCAAAGAATTTCTGCCTTATGTCCAGTCAGACCTACCCTCTTTCAGTTTAAAACAGCTGCCCCTTGTCCTGTCACTACAGGCCTTGGTAAGAAATCTCTCACCGCCTTTCTTATAAACCCCCGTTTATATAGTGAAGGGCCACAGTAGGGTCTTCCTGAAGCCAGAGCATGCTGCTTATTTGAAGTGGAGAAGTGTTATTCACAGGGAAAAAACCCCACTTTTAATTTAAAAAGAGGATACAGTCTTCGTTCTGGTGCAGGGGAGTACAAGCATCACGATGGGTTTTCATACTGAACCGATCGGTATGCCCCACGTGCACACTGTAAATTACCAAAATACTGTGTGAAAGAGAAGTGTATTAAATCTATTTGCTTATTCTTTCAGTAAATCTGCCTCTTTGAGTACTGGCAACAATTCCTTGAAGTTACGGTGTCTATGGTTACGATTTCCTTGGAACAATAAACAATGGTGACTGAATGGCTTTTCCAGCCAGAAACAAGATATATTGTTGTGCGTTCATTTTCTTATTGGTAAGGCTGTTTCAAAGAAAGATTGAAGCTCAATACTATGTTAAAGTCGCAAAAATAGACATAAAAGGTATGCTTTATGTTTCTTCCTATAAGAACTCTGCTCTCAATGGCAAACACATGGAATATGAGTCCCCTACATATCGGAATTGATGTATCAATTTCTTAATTGAAACTATAAATGAAGCTTAAATGGGATGTGGCTTGTGAATTGTGGAAGACCAGTTTTAGGCTTGTGTGCACTCAGGCATGGTAAGTCTTGCTCTCCCAGCCCCTTTACCTCTGCAAAAGAACGTCTAAGCTGTGGCGGATGCTTAGTACAGCCTAAACTGGATGATCGGGCTGTAGTAAACAGATTACAGCAGTGTTTATAGGTAATTCATTCTGATGTGGGAGGTAAAGCAACCATTAAGTGGTGTATAAATAGGGCAAAATGAAGAGGTGCTGTGCAGCGTTGAACAGTTTGCAAGTTAACTGAGCAATAACTCCAGAGATTTCTCTAAGGAGAAGAAAAAAACAGTCAGCTTTGCTTAAGTAAGATTGAGAGAAATATGCTTTCAGTTTGGAAGGTATGTTTTCCGCAGGAAGGATTAAGTGGACTTGGCAGTTCCTTTGAGCTTGACATGGATATTGTAATGAGCTTTAAATAGCTGATTCCCAACACCTCCTGCTCCCGGTGCCCATGAGGTCAGCCCCAGGGTCAAACTGAGTACCAGGGAGGTCGGCTTCCTCCGACCCCGAGGGACGCGTCCCCAGGTGACACTCAGTCTCTTGAAAATCTGTCAGTTCATCATGACTCACTTGAAGTGCTACTAGCTGAAGAGAAAGCAGAGATTACACCCTTGCCATCTGTTAGGAGCCTCCTGCTCCCTCATGGCTGAGGCTTTGGTGTGTGAAGATGCGGATCAGGTTAGCGGGCAGGATGACGCGGCAGGAGCGGGTGGTGAGAAGATCCGCTTCTGCTCTGTGTGAAAAGCAGGTGACCAGGCCGTACAGTCCCTGTGCCGTTTCAGTGACCTCCCATTTCACCGTTTTTATGTAACACTATTCTTTCTTAACAGCAAGTGCCACTTTCTCCTTATATATTTGCACCGTTTCCTTCCAAAGCACCCCAAATCATTTTAGTTTCTGCGGTAAGAATGTGTGTGTGTGGGTTGCGTTCTTTTTGTTTGAGAAAAGCCCAACTGACCCCTTGAAATTATAGAAGCAGAACTGCAATGATGCCTAAGATGCAAAAAAAAAAAAAAAAAAATCTTCATGCTTGTCATACTGCAAGGACATACAAGACCTTGACGTTTCTGCTGCGAGATCATTGTGCCTGACATGTTTGCAGATTTTCAGCAAGAAGTTGGGCATAATCAACTAGGAAAGAGAAATACAATGAAAATACTTAAAACCAAATCCAGTAAGTGCGAAATCATTCCAGTTAAAGAACAAACCTAAATGAAAATAGCTATTCTTAAAAAAAATTTCGAGCTTAGCACAAACCAGGCGTTTTCACTCTGAAACCAATCCAAATCATTGCTATTATTCAGTAACAGAAATGCTGGAATAGTAAATTCAGGTGATCTCCCGTGTGGTGGGACGAGGTAGCTCTGAAGGGCCATGCTCCCAAGGTCAGGATCAGGAGTGACAGGTAGATGGAACATAGAGGGAAGCACAGGTGTGCTACAGGAAAATACCACTGCCTGGGGGGCCTGTTGGTCAAATAAATAATTGTGACCTTATTTCTCTTCAGTTGTCAGGGAATAGATTGGTTTTAAGATCTGAATTAATGTGTTATTTTGTTATAGCTAAGTAACCATGTGGTTAGAGTGCTGTTAACCCATTCGCGATACAGGTGAGAGATGGGATAATAGAGTCCATGGGAACATTTTTACTACTTTGAGTAGCTTTGGAGTAGCTGCCTCTCAAAATTTCAACGTTTAAAATGGGTGACTAGAAAGACTTTTACAGCTATTGCATTCTTGAAGGAGAATCTTGTTTCAGTTCCACAAAAAACCCCAAAGAATCAAACTCTCCTCCCCCTAATCTAGGAATCAAAGCGATCTAGAATATCAAATCTGCTCCTTTATCCCAAGAGGACAACTCCCCTGGTTGACTGAGGCGTTGCAGGAGTTTGCATCACTTCTGTAACTGATAAGAACTAGAAACAGGAACATGTCAGGCTTTGTGTCAACCGTCTGTTTTGCAGCAAATTCATCCCCAGGTAGCATCCTTTTTGCCAGAGCGCTCTGCCCGTCTGAGCACGGCAGCACGTGGAGATTTGTGCTCTGCCTCTCGTTCTGCTCCGGGTGTGAAGCCCAGCGGTGTGAGGGAGGCAGGGGGAAGACGCAGGACCTTTCCTTCCTGCCTGGTGGGGTGTTGCACCGTAACGGCCTGCAGGTGAGGAGAGCAGCCGGCCCTTCCTCTTCTGTTGTGAGCAGGTCAGGATGGCCTCAGGAAGGGCTCTGGAACTTACAGCGAACATCCCGAGGTTTACTGTCATTTTGAACAGCTAATATTTGCTGGGACCAGTATAAAATAAGTCCGGTTTAAAACTGGCTCAGGGGAACTATAAGTCAGTCTCTTTGGCACAACTCTCTGCAGACTCTTCCTGCCGACAATTCCAGCGAGCGTCTTTGCTGTTGCTGAACCTACAATAGAAACAATTTGTGAAGTTCAAGATTTCGTGGAATTTACGCAGAGGAGAACATAGTTTGTAAAGTTCACTGTGAAGGCAGTGTTCCTTACAGTTCCTAATATAATATATTCAAAAATAACAAATGGTAGTAAAAAACTATTTGAAACTTACAACCAAAGTTTCTGTACTTCATGCGTGTATGATGGAAAGGGTACAAATGGCGTGACTTGGAGATTTTATCTTTTCTTTTGGTAGTGTGTCGCACTAATTTCTTTCAAAGGTTACATCAATCTTCCAGAAGAACGTAGGTATGATATAACGTGATACCCAGAGAGCACCCAGCATTTCTTCCAGCGAGAATTTCCAGAGAGCCAAACCCATGGGTTTTTGTACTAAGGTGGCTAGTGACAGTTTTGCCTTCTTTATCTATTTTCTTCCTGGTAGTATAGGATAAGGAGGGCCAAATATGACAGATTTTTGGGTCTGTTTTTTCTAAGCAGTGTAGACACAAGTTCAGCGTAGGAAAAAAACCCGCATGTATCCACGCACGATGTAGATGTGGTTCTGCAGTGCAGTTTGAACAGAGAAGCTCGTTGTGTGAATAAGTTTTGAGTTTGCTGAGGGTGCAACAGTTTTGGTTTGGTTTTCTTCTAAATTAGAGGCAAATTCTTAGACGAGAGCCTACGCAAGAAGTTCTGAATCCTATGACCAGAACCAAAAATTTGTCCCATGACCAATACAACTAATTTTCAAGTCATGTTTTAGGGCATTTTTTCTGATGTTTTAATAAAGATTATTTTTAGTCATTGAGGCTTGCAAAAATAACAGTTTTCTGCCATAGCATAAAAATAGCAGATCTTTTCAGCACAGTTTTTATCTTTGTGCTGAAATGAAACGCTCTTTCAATGAAGAAAAATCCACCTCAAAACGTATTAGAATTGTGAAGAGGGTTCCTTCAGGCCGTTGGCAGAGAACTGGAGTCACTTTGCCTCTGTGGAAGTGATACAGGCCTGGATGAACCGTCCTGAACCGCTTCTTGTGTTGAGCTTGTGATTCAAAGATGAGAATATATTTAGATTTTCCTGTTCAGCACTTAATTTTTTAATCCTTTCTGTGCACGAGATTAAATGTAAAAACCCATTAGTACAACTCATCGATGCTTGCAAAAGCTTTCCATATCAAAGTCATCCACTCATAATTTATAAAGAAATTTGAAGATATTTACAAATGTTTTCTGCTGAAGTATCCTTGGTATCTACTTCTACTTTTCAGTATTGCTTTCCATGGTACATGTTATAAGTTAAATGTATCACCTCAGTTTTATGATGTCTTAAGCTGCCCTACCAATCCTTTTCATAAATGCATTTTCTTTTCTATTTCTAAATTTTACCGAGGTGCTCATGCAACTCGTACAAATAGCGATTAAATTTAATCTGGGGGATTAAAAAGAGCAAAATAAACTTCATTATTATTAACATACTGGATTTTTAGTCATTAATATGGAATGGTTGGATTCATATTAATATCTTAAATCTCAGCAAGAAATGGTCATCTTGAGCATTTCCGAATTCCACCTGGTGAAGGGAAAATCAGGTGAGTTGTTCCGAGTGCACTTACCGAAACCTCACTGTGCTCGTCGCCTGCTCCAGCTGCGCAGGTGCTCAGTGGTTTCTTACCTTCATACATGTACGTTTTCCTGGAGTCAATCTGAAATTTGAGGAATGACTTTTCTTTCTACTGTTTCATACTTAGAAGAGGTAATGTTGTAATTGTGTGTCCAATACATGTATAGTTTCGGTTCTGCTGGACCAGCAATGCTCGATTTTTCAGGCTGCTGAGTGTCTTCACCTTCCACTGAAGCAAATGGTTTGATGCAAGGTAAAACAGTGTCGAGGAATGAAGAATAAATCTCTCCTACTGCTTCACATTAGTGTGTCACTGAGGCAGAATATTTTTCCCAGACCTATTGCCTATCTTTCAGGTCACTTCTTGTAAACAAGAAATGGTTTGAGAAGTGGTTCTGGAGAAAGAAAGCATTCTGGGATTTTGGCATTTGTGGCGTAGTGCTGCCATGATAACGTAGTGCTTGAGTGACTGGCTGTATGACACTTCCATAAATTTATGAAGTAATACCTACATCAGGATAGACTTTTTTAACCTGAGAGATTTTGCCGTTTGGATAAGGGCAGGTAATCTGTTTCTTTATTTTCCTGCTTCATCTTCTGAAACATCTGTGGGTGCCTGTGCGTTCTAGTAGTGTGGAAGGTGAGTTCGGAAGCTTGCGTTTAGGTTTAGAAGGTGCTGTGCACTGCTAGGGGTTGTGTCAGCTCTGCTCTGCCTTCCAGGACGGCTTCCACAGGGATTCAGAGAAAGAGGCTGTGAAAAATTCAGATAAATAGTCTTTGTGATCTCTCTGGCCCTTGGCTCTCGGAGACAAAAAGAGAAAAAATTCAATTTTGATGACTTCTATTTAATGATTTTAGTGATGTGCCTGAATCTCAAGGAAATAGAATAATTTATCTCTCTGAATCTGCACAATATCAAGGACCACAGTAGGGACACTGTGAGTCTTGGTTATATGGGATATGGCAAGTAAAGTGCAAAATGTCCCAGCACTGGGACGCAGAGACTGGGGGAAGCTCCAGCAGCGTGTTGGAAGAAGCCGTTGTACTGCGCTTGCTGAAGGGTCAGCAGCCCTTAGCTCCCTGATCAGTGAAATATAAATATTTTAAATAGAACAGTTGCACCACTCCAATACCTGCAAAACATAGTTTTCCAGAAATTACATACGCTGGGAATGTGTGATTACCAGTGCTAGAGCCAGCTGTAAATTCTTTTTTTTGCTAAACGAGTTATTAAAAAGTTTGCCGTAGTTTTTTATTCTGTATGGGGTTTTTGGGGTTTGGGTTTGCTTTTTTTTTTTTTTCCTTACTAAAAAGGTGAGGATTTCTTTCTGGTAGTGCAACCGGCACTTCATACCAAACCGAAAGCAGGCGTCAGAAGAAGCAGAGTTAGTTGTCTGTGTGCATTCAGCTGCCTGGACTGCCTCATTGTTCACTGAGCAGCTACTGTTCGGGTTTTGTAGGAGGTATTGCTTTGCGAGACAGCGTTCGAGGGCTTACCGGCTTTGTAAGCTGCGTGTCCTCTGCGGCCGCTGCGAGCTTTGGGAGGCACGGGAAGGCTTTTGGCAGCTTGTGCAGCTCCGGCGATCCGTGTCCATCCAGGTGGGATGAGCTGGGCACAGCACGGGGCTGCCCACCGCTCTGATGTGACTTGGAATCTTTGGGGTTCGCCCCAGACGAGCCCCGCTCATGCTCGTGTCGGGGTCACGAAAACAGAGTCTCACTTTGAATTTCGTGGTGTATTTGTGGTATTCTGTCTGTACGCACACGTGGGGCTCGTTCTGCAGTCGGGGTTGGAGTATGGCAGTTTTAGCATGAAAATTAGGGGAACTTCCCACTTTACTCACTCTGGAGAAGGTTTGTTACCTGGGATTCATAGCCCTTCTTAAATGAGAGGAGCGTATTTTTAAAGCTGTGTTTGTGTTTCGCTCAAACATTTGGGACATCTGTATTGTAGTTTTCATATTTTGATTGTCAAAATGATGAAAAAAACGTGGTGGGAAATGAGTTCAGACTTTGAGAACAGTCTGAGCACCCAAGTACACAAATGCAATATTTAAGTCCTGTTCTCTTGGTTTAGAAGATCCAACACAGCATGTAATTAAATGATAATTTTACTGAGGTTGAAAGGGGTTTTGCAGCTTAGGCTTCCGCTGTTCTGCCTTACTTAAAAAGCAGATGAATTACTTAAAAAGGCTGTGTGGTTCTTCTGAAAAAAAATCTTTTAGAGAGCCTTAAAAAGTAGAAAACATTTAGTTTTGAAACTTCCTCCTCAAGCAGAAAATCTGTTCTTATATTACAGAAAGGTTTGTCATGACAGATGCATTTGGATGAATTTAGACTAATGAAGTTGCTTGAGAGAATGCTTGAGAGCATCAGCTAACCGAACTGTGGCACGGACGCCGGACAGTCTTACAGCTAAAAGAAATGTGTGTGGATTACAGAGACTGTGAAATAGAGTCAGTTTGTTCCCATTGTGTTCCTTTATATTCTGGCTTGAAAATTGCTAATAGCAAGTGATTAATAAAACATAATGAGTCATGTATCATAGAATCACAGAATGGTTAGAGTTGGAAGGGACCTTAAAGCCCCCCCAGTGCCCCCCCTGCCCTGGGCAGGGACACCTCCCACCAGCCCAGGCTGCTCCAAGCCCCGTCCAACCTGGCCTTGAACCCCTCCAGGGATGGGGCAGCCACAGCTTCTCTGGGCAACCTGGGCCAAGGGGTCTCCATTTTAACACTAAAGAATTTCTGCCCGAGATGTCATCTAAATCTCCCCTCTTTCAGTTTAAAACCATTCCCCCTTGTCCTGTGGCTCCCCTCCCTGATCCAGAATCCCTCCCCAGCTTTCCTGTTGGGTCAAATTTTGAGGCCTGACCCTTAAGGGGTTCAAATTGGTACATCCCTAGAAATCAGTGGCGTGAGACTGTTTTGTCTTGCTTATGCACCTGAGTTTGTGGCAAAAAAGTATATGTCTCCCCGTGCCCTCTTTTCCTGTAAGACACGTGTGCTCCGGCACGGGGAGAGGGGAGGGTCTGGGACCCGTCTTTCTGCCCGCGGTCCAACTGCAGCAGATGGTGCTGGCGCTGAGGAGGCCGGTGGGCGAATCCCTCCTCGGACCCATGGCTGGGGCCACCGTTCGTGGTGTGGGATGCATTCGACCTGCATAAAGATGTAGGGTTTGAACCATTTGTGTTGGTACAGGAGTTTGCATTATAATGGTAGTCGAAGGAATACTGTAGGTTTTTGCAATCGTCTTTCCAGTCTGGAGGCGTGACGGCTGTCTCGCACTTATCAGTTACCTTTGGGGGCAGAAACTTGACACCTTCATAAAATATTACTGCTGGGTTGCTATCTATACGGATAAAAAATGTGCTGCAGTGGTATGTCTTAGCTACTGCTGCAGTAGCACAAAAAATGTGTGGAGTTGGGTTTGTTTTTGCCTTTCTCTAGGTGAGGTTGAATCTCCTTGACATGTGCAGCTTTTGCAGCACATTGTTCAGGAGAGATGTGGGCGAAATACTGGGGTACAGTGGACTCTCGAGTATTAAAAGCAGAGCTGGGAGGTGGTTTTTCATAAGGTCAGTAGCTGATGTGGTGCCTGCCTAGTAGCTTTTGTCACAATTCGTAGTTCTTAGACCTTTTTCATCTCTGCTTGCAGAGAATTGGTGTAAGCAAACTTGTTCAGAAGCTGAGGAATGGAAGATCTGATCCAAAGGTCACCTCTGAAACTGTAACGGATACAATCTTACTGATTTAATCAAACTCACTTTTTAATTCCAGGCTCTTGGCAGACAGTTTTTCTTTAAAAGTCCTAGTTTCTTTTAAAGCTTCTTTTAAATGAGCTGTTTTATTCTTGAAGTTGAAACCACATTGCTAATTTTATGGAAGCACAGGCCAAGGTGGCCTCCGTTTTCTGTCACCCTTTGCCAAACTCATCGCTTCCCAGGTTTGTGATTCAGTTAGTTCTTATTTCTCCTGCATATTTCCTGGAATGAGATGGTCGGTTTTAAAATGTTGCTGAAAATGACCTTCTGATTTGCTATAGAGAAAAATGCAATTCAAAAACTGAAGGTATTTTACGGCTTGAGAAACTAGGGGTGTTTGTGCTGTTCTCCCAAGCAACAGGCTCCCCCCCAGCCTTCCATCAGCTCCATTCTTCTTTAGTCGGTCCTTGAAATTAAACTCTCCTTTAACCTTGAAGATATGCCTTGATACAATGATTTGTCATTTGCATAGAGTTACCGTATCTTATCTTACAGAGACTTCTTATAAAAGATTTTAAACATCTGGTGCTATTTTTAGAGATCTCCTGTAAACTACTTGCACGAGAAACAACATTCTGTCTGCTACCAAAGCTATCTAGGCCAGCAGCTTAAATCTGTGTACAGGAAAACGTGTATATATCTGGCTAACAAAGATGATTTTTATAATATAATGTAAAGAAAACATTCAGTTACTCTGAGCTTCATGCAAATTTTAGAGCGGTGGCCAAAGTGACTTTGCTAAAGTGTTATCTTGGAATGGTCTTGAATGTCCATTTCCTGCCCCGTGAGCCAAACTTCTCTCGGTTTGTTTCGATAATTTGTAAGCACTCCCCAGTGTAGATTTTTGGCTTTTTGAATTGATCACAGTAGTAATAAATAAGTACTCCCCAGCCCAACTGACACTTTTTTTCTCCTCTATAAATGTAGATAAAACAATTTCGGAGTTATTCAGAATGGAAAGTACTATAAAGATAAGGTAAATAAGTTACTTCAGTTCTTTGATTTGGACTCCTCTGCTCAGGTTCAGAATAGCTATTAGTAAACATTGATGTTCTCGAAAATGGGAGTTACATGAAAAAGTGTTTATTTGTGTAAAGGTTTGAGTGCCAACAGTGTTTGCTTTGAAGTGGCATTTACCTTTTGCCTGTGTGGGAGCCAGTTCTGCCCCGCTCCCCCCTTCCCCCCAGGCACTCATTGTTCATGGCTACTGACACCCTTGCGTTTTTGGCCAGCGGCGCTCAGGGCGCTGTGTACTTTTGCAGGTCACAGTGCCATTTGGGCTTTGAATAACTCCGTAATATATTTATTGGTTCCTTTCTGTCTGCTCTAAATAAGCTCCATAGTATGCTGTACAATACGTGCAAATCCTTGATAAATCAAAGGGTTAGTTTTCAGCAAAACCAGTTAGGAATGAACTGTAAGTTTGGCTGCTGGAGTGAATGGAGCTGCTTCGGGACGCGTGGAGATGCGCTGCTGAGCAAACTGCTTTGATTAACAGAACCTGCTGTAATTGTAGAAACTGGGTTGGAGTGTAAGTAGCCATGAGATGGAATTGTAAGTATCTTTTGGGATACAGCTGTATTCTTAATGCTTAGTCCAACCAGTGTGGAATACTCGCAGGGCTCCAGGAAAAGATGAGCTTAAAAAGCGTATTTTAATTCTGCCGTTCAAAAGGCAGACTTGCTCTGCTTTCTTGCTCAAGTTCTTGTTTGGACATGAAATATGAATAAAAGTCCGTGATTTTCAAATAGGTGCTTAGGCTGAGTCCTAACAAATAGATCTTTATCATATTTATCCCTTTGCCTTAAGAAATGAGTCATCTTAATAACACCAATTTCTACTCAGTCTCTAAGAAAAACAGTTTATGGATGTTGCTTCTAGTTTTGTTTAATTTTGGACCAATTACGTGCCACCAATGTACTTCTTTACCAGGCTGTATAGTGCCATATTTTGTTTCTGTAATATTTTTAAGTGTTTTAATTACCTAGATTTTAACAGTTTAGTTTACTGGTTGGGTGAAGCTTTTCTAGTGGTTTTTTGGAGTCTCTTTTGACACTCACAAACCCAAGAACTTGTGAGTGTTTGTTCTTCACCTCAGCTGTGCTGTGATGGAGGGTCTCCGTAGGTGAAATACGACTTTAAATTCTCATTGGTCAAGAAGCCATTAACTCATAGAATTTGATCTTCTAAGATAAAAGTCCGACAATGCTTATTTTTAAATACAACAGTATATCTTCTAGACCGTATCGCAAATATTTATTAGGCCTACAGGAGAGACCGTTGTGCTCTACAGATACGAAGGTCTGTAGTGTAAAGGAATCAGCAATTAATTTCATCTCTTTTTCATAGTGTGACAGTGGTAAACGTAATTTGTATATATTATAATATGGTAACTTACTGAGATAATCTGAGGATAATTTAAAAAAGCTGCACTGAAAGCTTTCTTTTGGATATTTGGTAGTTCTTTTTTCCTAATCACAGTTCTGTCTTTTATTGATGGGGTGGCATGTTTGTGGGTGGGTTTTGAAAGCTCCGTGTTTCAGCCTTTCGGTGGTGTGAGGTGCTGGTGCTGTGGAACTGGGCCTTGCCGGGTCTCCCGCCGGAGGATCCGTGTGTTGTCCAAGCGCGTTCTGCCACGGTGAGACGGGTGTGCAGGACAGAGGGAGAGAGAGCCAGCGTGGGCTTTGTGTCTGTGCGCACATATATATCCATCTATATAGACTGTCTCCTAGAAAAATATTGCTTTGGGGTTTTTTTTTTCTTTCAAAATGTGAATTACTGCTACTTGGCTCGCTTGTTTGTGTGTGGGCGGTTTGAAAAATGGAAGCTATTAAGAACTTTCTTTCCCTTTTCCTCTTTGTCTTTATTTCCTCCCAGGTTTAAGTTGAGAACAGTAGTTCAGGATGTTTGCATTCATCACGGGGAGAACCTGTTGCAGTTCAATTCAGGCGAGTTGTACAAAAATAGAGAGCCAGGTTTACCCTTGGTGTCGAAACCTCCGAAGAGAAGGTGGGAAATAGGAGCAATGACTCGGCTGCCCCCCTCCTCTGTAACCTTGCGGTGGCTGGGGGATTCAGAGCAGGGCAGGCTGGCATTCGGTTTCATCTGCTGCCGGATCACATTTAATCCATTACCTCTTATTTTCCAGAATCTTTCCGTAACAGGTAACTTGCGTGATGTTCTAGGTTTGGTGTGAAGACCTGGTTTGCCACTAGCCTTCCATTTCGTAAAAAATACTTCAAAATAAGTAATAAGTAAAAATCAGAGGCAGTGGCTGGAACTCTAGTAGCTTCCTGTCTTTTCAGAAGCGTTTCCTCATAGCGTTTTTTAAAAATAATTTTTTCTGGTTTAAGTGCCTCTGACTTGAGTGGATCTTGTTTTGCTTCGTTTTGCACATGCTTACATTTGTTTTGTGAGCAGAGAGCTGTCTTCTCTCTGGCTCGATAGCCTGAGGTGTGCACAAAGGCCAGGCTTTATTTTCTTGAGTAGCCGCGGTGCATTAGAACATTAGGAGCACAGGAACTGACAGGGCAAACGATTCCTCTTTCTTCGCTGCCTTCTGCGGGAAAGCAGTGAGTTCTGCACGAGACGCTTTAAATCGCCGAGGATGGAAAGCTGCGGAAATGTCATTATATTTTTCGGGCTTGGTTAATCAGAGGCAGCGATTCCCCGCGGCGGCTCCCTGCCCCGTGTTGCGGGGTGCTGTGCGCCGGGGAGCGCGCGTTCCTCCTCGGGAGGGGTGGGGAGAGAGTGCTCCCCGCGGGGAAAGGGGGCGTCTTCTCCAGCGCACGCTCACACCGCCTGGGTTCGCCTCAGGTGAGTGCATCACACCGCGGGCATCTGTGCCGCCTTGCCGGCGTGGGGAGCCGGGGCTCACCTGCATAATTCCTCTCTGGGCTCCGTAACACAACCCCTGCGGCTGCAGAAAGTCAGGTATGGGAGGCTGCTGCTTTTAATGGTGACTTTCATGCTCTCCTCTGCTCTCTAAACAACGCCGTGTGCGCTGCAGGAGGGTACGCAAGCGGTGCGTATAGTGAGTGGCAACCGGAGTTCCTCTTAGGGCAGATCCGTGGGCTTGTGCGAGAGAGAATGGCCATTATTAGCTTGGACAGCCAGAAGGCAAATGAGAATTGCTTTGAAAACGTCCCCTACGTTTTAATTTTAGAAAGTACGCTAGTAGAAATGATTCATTTTAATTGAACCGTGTATGTAAAAGAAAAACTAAACTATTACTATTTTTTGCAGGATTTATTACCTAGTGATGATGTTGTACCTGAAATATTAATCAACTGCTTATATTCTCATTAACAATTGTCACAGAGCGTACTTTCTAGCTCACTGCAGATGCAGTGTTTTGGGATGAATTTCATAGATAACAGTAAATGTTCAGTATTACATGAAACTAAAAGAAAATATTTGGAAAGAAAAAAAGCGGCTTACTAATGTACTTTATCAAGTAGTGATTGTACCCTGAGTAGATTTCTATATTGAAAATTTACGTCCTTTCTGTTTAAACATAATCTTCAAAAAAAGCATTCGGGACCAGATTTTGCCTCGTCAGAATTTCACATGCACTGTTGTTTCATTCTTTTCTTACTTTCAGACCCACATAGTAGCTGTGAGTTTTATTTGTCTTTAACTTCCGCTTAGACACCAATAAGGACAATGTTCAAATATTTATTTTGGAGGTTATAATATTTGTTTCTGAACTAAACCTGTTAAATGAGTAAAATCAGACTTTATATTGTAGTGGAACATGGAATGCATCACTATTCCGGCTCCTTGTTGGAAGTCGGTTTACAGGAAAATAGATAACAGAATTATTTTTGATGAAACACAGCAACATTTTGCAAGTTGTCATGTTTTATGTCGTCGAATTTTGCTTATACTTGCATTTGGAATAGATTCACAGTGCAGTTTTAGCTGAAATTCAAATGGTAGAGAATATCTGAATAGGGTGATATATTTGGATTTGCAAATGCTTGTGTGAAATGGATTTGAAATGGATAACTTCTCTGAGAGGAATTAGCTGAAAAGGGATTCTCAAAAAGACATGTTTGTTTGTTTAAGGATTCAAGTTACATCTGAGATACTGGCAGGCAGTCTGCCATTCAGCAGGTTATCCAGAACTGTACCTAAGAGCAAAGCTTTCCTCATCCCTTGTGAGAGAGACAATCCAATCCCTCATTTTTACAATGTTCCTGTGTGGGCACATCTGGGAAACCAAATTCTGCTTGAAAAGACCCAAAGTTGGCGGAGCGTGGTTATGTAACTGGGACTGCGTAAGGATGCGCTTAACGATATTCTAATAGGAGTTTACTTTTATCACTGTTTCTTCGGGAGAAAAGGTTACGGGGATGTGACTAATTACCCTCCTTCTTTAAGGTCACTGGGTGTCCTAATTTTCAAGGGGCGTCCTTGCTAACAGGGACAACCCTGGAATCTTGGAGGCTTTATTGAAAATGGGGCAATGTTCTAATTTCGGAAAAATCCCATGTCAGCCATACCTGAGCCTCACGTGGACTCTGGCCTGGGGTGGTACCGGCACTGCAGAAAAAGATATGAAATACGGAGCTGCCCCAGCAGCCACCTTTCCCGTTTCTGGGAGCGAGCGGTAGTACGGATATAAAAACCTTCCTGGGCTTAGATATAAAGGAAATAAATGCTGTTTTCTGTTTAGAACTGTGTTCAGTTTTTCCTTCCTGTAACTTCCCTGTAGCTACAAAGCTAATAACTAGTCATGGGATTGGGTCAGCCACATCGGGCCCATTGTCCCTTTCCACCTGGATGGAAAGACTGGGCAGCAAACGTGGGAGCACTGGGAAGAATTGCCACAGAGGCTGAAGCTAAATTGAAAGGAGGATCAGCTCACTGCACTCCCTCTTCTCAGACAGTTGTCAAAAGGAAAAAGTGGGTTTAAGAAGCGTTCAGATTTGTTTCACTACTTTGTTACCTCTTTACTCAAACTCCAGAGTATTTTATATGTATTTTAAAGTAAGGAGGCCCTGGGATTATATAAAAGGTTATCCGAGTACAGGGCAGAGAAATCTCTGCCTGCTGGAGGGACACTGAAACCTGACTTTGCTCTCTGTTGTAAAGGTGTGCTACGACAGCTCTGATTGCGCGTATATCCAAAGGTTCCTCTATGGCAGAGATTGCGGAGATCCCCTGGTTGTGCCCACCTGAAATAAGTACGGGTGTAAGGTCTGTACTGGATTTCACCGAAGTTTCCTGTGCTTGAGAAAATCCCCTGTAATTGCGTATTTCATTAGAATAAAAGCTTTCTACTTTTTCTCATATGGAGTCCTTAATAAATTTGAGGGCTGAAATGGGGACGGGTTAGAAAGTCAAACTCCTCCTCTGCCCAAAGCCGCGGGGAGCGGGCGCTGCGGCCTCGGTGGCACCTGGGGCTGCTGCCCCTGGGCTTCCGCCCTTGCCAGGCGGGCTCTGCTCCGGGGAGGTGGCTCGGGGTATTTACCCCCACAGCCGGCACGGGCGGTCTTGTAAGCCCATGTGTGAACTCGATAGGGAACGGCGTGCATCCCTCATGTGTGGCGGTGTGGCAGGGCACATGGGAAAACTCCCCTTTATTGGATTTGGGGTTGTAAAATGTATCTCTCACACACCCCCATGCTGTTTGGCTTTGTGTCACAGTGACAACTCGTATTTCAAATAAACAATTATACTTACTGCAGCTGTATTTTGTAACACTATAAATGCTTGGTGTCAATTTATCAACACCTGAATGAGTTTAAAAGAATGTAGTTTTTTATTTACAACAGCTGGCTCCGCCCTGGGTAAGTGAGAGTTCTAGTATTTCATTACTTCCCCTTCTGTCATTCTGCAGTATAAAATTTCATGCCTCTGCCATCTCAGTTTCTTTTCTTTGTTGGAAAGATTTTGTGTCCTCCCACTTCTTGTAATTAGAATAATGATGCAAATTTTTCTCGAGGTTAAGAAAACTGCTGGAACCACAAAATAGAACATGAGCAAGCTGTAATTGCCTACTTTCTTAAGTGAAGATATGAAACTCCCGAAGAATTATGCTAGCCTTTTGTGGGGAAGGTATGCTGTTAGTACCAAGGGAAATGTCACTTCTTAACAGTTGCCGATAATTAAGGGCCAAGGTTTCAGCTGAGGTGAAGGAATGATTTTGCTTAAGTGTTGGAGCCGATGTGCACCAGTAAAAGCATCTGTGGAACAATTTGTAAGCTATTTAATGTTGGAAAAATCAACTGAGAAGAGTGTTTGCATTTCCTTTGTTAATTAAATGGGAAACATTTCAATGGTAATGCATCATGTAGATGAAGTCCTACAGTTCTCACTGCTGCTAATGGGGTTTGTAAGTGTTGCAAAATCCATGTGCATCGTAACAGAAAATGTACTTCAGCAGGCCTTAGAAAGCTATTCAGTCATTATTTCTGAAACTTTGTTTGGGCGACTTTTAGTTGCCCAAACCCAATCTTAATTGGATTTGCCTTTAAAACACTATTGCTCTGAACTTCACTGCCCGATCATATCATCTGGATATACAGCCGTACGTGGTCAGAAGGTTGGAAATTTAAAAATGCTGTAGGTATTCCTGAGTCACCGTACACACAGACGGCTGCATCCTCTGAAACAAATGCCTTTTCTGTGTTTGCCGGTTCTGTTTTTTAGAACCGTCTAGGCAAGCTGTAAGTGCTGTTCATTTATGGACAACACAGCCAAACTTCTCTGTGCCTGGCAAGTTTTGGCAATATATAGGTATCCGAGAAGCAGAAGTGAGGATGTTTGTTTGTAATATAATATGTGGGGGAGCCAGGCTACAAAGCAGTATCAATAGGTTTTCTTCCATCTGAATTCCGCGGTGAAAGCCAGTATCAACACTGCTCTTTCCCTGTCTCCTCTGTTGGGTCACAGTTATTTGGTTTAAGGGCTTCTACTGCTCTCTTTAGACACTTTGATGTCTTTCTCAGTGACTCCACTCTCCGTTTTTTCTGCTTGTCTGTCTTCCTTGACACGTGGTGTGACAGCAGTGCCACCACTGGTGCCACTGGCAGGGTCCCCGTCTTCCCTTCCCCACTGACGACATCTCCAGGACGCTTCCGAGTTGCATCAGTCCTGCTGCCCCACTGCTGAGGATGAGATAACACTGTAAGATAGTTAAGAACTAAATTAACATTCTTGCCCATGCTAGGAGATGCTACCACTTGTGATCTGTGCTGCCAGCTGCCTCCGTGTTGCTTTTTCTAGAGGTTTGCTGATTTTATTCTGGCTAAGCATCAGAGAGACTGACTTCATGCGCACGTTCTCTCTTTGTTAATCTAGTGACTCCACTGAAGTACTAATCGGTTTGGTTCTTTGTTTTTCCACCACTTTACGTGATTGCGACCCACCTCTTAGTGCATACGAAGACCTTTCCCCCAGCAGTGCCCGTCTGGATAAATGTCAGCCTTTGGGAAGGCGGCTGAGTTGGTGATCTCTGAATGCTGCTCTGCTTTGCTTTTGTTTGTCTGTATATGCCTTTACCAAAGCCTCATTTTTCAAATGTATTTATGAAACAATGGTATAGGGGATTAAAATTAATAGTCCGCTAGTGTCTGTCTTTGGCCCTAAACGTTGAAGTTCAGTGTTAGGTATTGCCTTCTCTTGTATACTTCCAATATAGCAGAAATCAGGATTGCTGTGAGTATTTTGGGGAATTATGCAACCTGCTAAAGCTAGTAAAGAGATTTTTTTTCCTGACATTCAAAATTAATTCTTTTTAGCAAGGCGGGCTTGATAGCATTGTGAATGGCGATTTGTAAATGTCTCACACTCCTCACTGATGGGAGTTAAGTCCCTCAATTCCAATATTCTGTGGACTGAAGAAAACCCGTTTTTAAAAGAATCTTTCTTATGTGGCTAACCCTATATGTAAGAAATGTAGTTAATCTTTATTTGCAACATTTGACCTTGATGTTCTCAAAATGCATTCTAGATTTAGTTTTTTGAACAAATGGATGTGCTTCATTCTGTGTAAAGTGTTTTTTCCCCACCCTGTGCCAATTAAGAAAATTTATCCTTGATGCTGAAAATGAAGTTCTTTTCCCAATGGCATCGGCAAATTCTATCCAAGCTCTTCATTTACTCGCCATGGCATTGTATAAATGATGGCATTGTATAAGCAATGAAAGCAATTTGGTGTGGCAGATAGAATTTAAATGCTATGTCCGTGATGCTTGAGCCAAAATCTGGTCATGAAAGTTTTTAATAACTGTCAGCTCGACTCTTTTTAACTTCCCCCTCCATTTGGAGTGCTGTGTCCCCAGGGAGGCTCAGTCTCCCCAGGACAGGACAGATACTGACAGCCGGAGGACATCCAGTGAAGGGCCGCGAAGGCAGGGGGCACGTGGCATGCAAGGGGGGAGCTGGGGCTGCTCAGCTGGGGGAAGAGATGGTGTCGGGGCATTTAGGTTTTGATTTCTTCAGTTACCCAGCGGGGGCTTATAAAAGAAGGCAGAGCCAGACTCATCTCCGAGGTACACTCCCAAAAGGGTGTGAGGCAATAGATACGAGTTGCAGTAAAGGAAATTCTGTCTAAATATAAGGAACTTTCTCACCAAGAAGATATTCCAACATGGGAAGAATGGCCCAGATGGGTATCTCCATCCTTGGGGATATTCACAGCTCAGCTGGGCATCACCCTGAGCCAACTATTCCACATTTGGAGTTGGCAGTGAGTTGGCCTAGATGACTTTCAAAGATCCTTTCCAACCGAAATTATCCTATGGTTTTGTTAAGAAGGTAAAAAAAGAAGAGTTATGTTTGATTTGGAATTAATTTTCAAAGTAGAAATGCATGGAAGCCTTGAGCCTGCGTTTTTGTGAGTGACAGACAACTCTCAGTCTGATGGGACCTCCACGAGTGGTGTGCTGTGGAGCCAGTGGTCCTCGGGCGGTCTGGGAACACGGATTTGAAATGGCAGCTCAAGCTTGGCGGTTATTATGGGAGGTTATGCTTTCAGCATGGCCAACTTGCCGTCCTTTTGGATGTTTTTATATTTTTACATGACAGATCTGTGATTTTCTATTGTTCTCTTTAGCTGGTTCCAGCAAGTGGAATTCCTACAAGTAAGAGTGGAAGGTGCAGAAGCAGGAGAGGAGGAGCGGAAGCAACATGATCTCGTGCTGTGTAGGGAAATCAAGGAATTCAAGAAACACAATTCAAGTTGTAGTCCCCAGGTGCTTCCATGTCAGAAATCAGCCTGGAGTAGCTTGCCACACTGATAGGAGGCCTCCCCCCAATTTCTGGATGAGTTTTCCATTTACTGTGTGAAATTATATAAAAGTTAGGGTGATAAGGAAAAAGTATTGACTTAATCTTGACTGCTTGAGTCCATGTACTTCTTGCTAGGCAAGAAGTTTGGCAGTTGTTTCTGCAGTGTTATTACAGTGCTTCTTAATTACTGTTTCTATTGTTAAAGCACTCTTCCTGGAAGTGTCACCTTCTATTAAGTGAATTATGCTGCGGTAAGATTAATGACGGATGCATCATAAAATAGTTAACAATACATCTGATAATCATCTTGATAATGGCCTGTATCTGAGAGGGAACGGCAGAAAAAGGAGAAAATGAGCTATGATAAAACATCCTCAATTAACATGGCACTTCAAAAACGCGGGGTGGGCTGATTAAGGTTAGAGGGATAAAAACGAGTAGGTAACCACTACTCCCTCCCTCGTTAAAAGGAAAATCGCTGGGGGAAGTCTCCCTATAATTTGTGTCCTTACGGATGCCTCGCTTCGTCCCTGAGAGGCGGTAGTGGACAGGAGCCAGAGGCGCGGCAGAGGCAGAGATGAGCCAGGCCAGGGCAGAGTGGGGCCGGAGCGCAGGTGGGATCTGAAGCTGGAGATCTGACAGTGGAGGGACCTCCGTCCTAATCTCAGGGTGTAGAGAAAAAAAAAAAAAAGAGGGGAAGAATTAAAATAAATCATTGTTTACAGAGGCAGCTTGCTGGCAGAGGGAGATACTCCTTCAGAAGGGAGGTTCTCAAGACTTTTAGGATGTAGTTGTGAAAAGGAATTTTAGCTGGCTAAAGCCTGAAATATTTGAACTGCACTAACAGCAGTTGTTGACTTCTCTTCCTGCTGAGTATCTGTGATGTGCTGTGTTGGGGTTACTTTTTCTCTGACAAGATTTTTTTTTAAGGAGTCTTTCAATCCCGCTCCTTTCATTGCCATTGTAGCGCTCACAAATGCACCTTACGTAATGGGCCTTCCTTCTGTAAAAGTTGAAAAGCCTAAAATACCGCTGTTTCTGGTAGATAAGTGATTTCATTTTGAAATGTTGACCCTCATTTGAAGGGCTATTTTTGTAGTGTTCCTTTTCAGTATATTTATTCTGATAGTGGATTTGCAGGTACATACGTTTGGCTGTGGTTCTTCTGCCTAATGGATACGCTAAGACGTTACAGAAAACAAATGGGAGTTTTCATGATGCAAACTTGCCGGTTAATGCACTGCTAAACAAATGATCTCCTGTCTAAAAGTGTCTTGGAAGGTTAATTCTGGGAGAGAATTTTAAACAATTAGTCAATTCTCTGTAAGAGGGAGGGAGACGTAGCTCTGTGAGGCCGTAATCCAAAAAGGAAATCTATGTAATTTAAATAAGAATTTGGGGATACAACGCAGAAGGTCGTGAAGATGAGTAGCGCTGAGTGAATTATTTAGGATGGCGTGGGAAATAAAGAGATGATGGAGATAAGAAGTGGAACCAGAGTTTGAAATGTGTCTACATCAGCAAGCCATTTGGTGCATTAGGAGCAGATCAATAGCTTGAAGTGATCGGCGCTGAGGCCCCCCCCTGTCTGTGCAGGTTTGCTGCTGGACCAGCTTCACCCTGAGCCCTTGGACTGGACGTGCTGGCTACGTGTGACTGGAAGCTCTCCGCAGACCTGTGGCTGTTCCAGGTCTGTATGTGGTGAGTGCTTCTGGTGTGAACCTGCAGTGGGGCTTCCGCTTCGTCTCCCCCAAAAGAAGTTTAATTCAGGAGCACCAAAGCTGTTGTGGAAACGGAACGCACAACAAAAAAGGATGGTTTGTAGGAGTTACTTCAAAACTGCGGTGTTGCTCAAACCCAAAATGTGAATGTAGGGCATAGCAATGTCATCTGGCTGTTGTAAAAATACATCATCTGACTCTCTGATGGAGAAGCAGAGGTCTTTCTCTCTTAAAGTAGAATTTATCAAAATGAACTCTATTGGGTTAAATCCATTTTCTTTGAAGTTGATGGTAAAGTTTCAACTGATGTAAATGGGAGTAGAATTAGGCCAACACCGATCACTTAAGGGAAATCAAAATCTAGGCTAGAGAAAAGGCAAAGATCAGCGCTGCACAGATACAGAAATAGGTTCTGTGTGTTATTCCGCCCGTGACTCCTGGGTGCTTCAGCGCGAGTCAGAGGGCGCGTTTCTAGGGCACATGTCACGTACATCACTGAACCAAGTTTTAGCACCAGGTCCGTGGCTATCAGCTGGTGGGATGCAGCTGCCCAGCAGCTCTGGCTGCGGCACGGCGTTTCTGGATTTTGCTTTCAGACCAGCAAAGTGTTGCCCATAATGGGCTATTCTGATAAGAACCTTTTTGACCACTAAAACCTCACTCTCTGCTGTGCTGTTCTTCAGTCTTCTGTGGCAGCTTGTGAGTTGGAAGGAGATACCTCCCAATTTGCAGAGCTGAGATACTAAATAGCTTGAGTGAAAGTGGACTGAAAGACTCCAGGAAATGCAAACCTCAGCAGCGTTACTCTGCTTTTTACCGTGCCGTCTGGGATAACTACATTCACGTCTCTACAGGAGGATGCCCCCTGTAATCTGCGTATCTGTTTTTTTTCCTGAGCTATGAATAGTGATGCCAGTACAACAAAATCCGTGTTTTGCCTGTCACTCCTGCGGTGCTGAGGACTTCAGCTCCTCTTCAGTCACTGATTTGCTCCTTATTTGCTTTTGGCATGCTGTGTTTGGACAGAGTCTTTCTAATCTGGCTGGAATAGCAGAAAGGCGTCGATCACCGGAGTAAAAGAAAATCGGCTCTTTGAGAGGCTTTCTGTATCCGTGTGCTGGGATTTCATTCTGCTGCATGAAACAGCTTATGCAATAGGAAAAACAGCTCTGGTTATAATGTGGCTCTGGGAAAAAAAAATCTGTCAAAAGGAATGACAAATCCACCAGTGTTTCTTACGCAATTAAAACGGCAATTTATCTTTGCGTGATTCACGTTTCTTCCTTTCAAACTGGCGAGCTGTTCCGCAGAGCAAAAGCTCGCCTCTTTCGGTCCTCTGGCTTCTGTGCGTCTCTGACTTGGGTGCTTCTTCCTACTGCTACAACCCTGGGGATGTTTTAAGCGTAAGAGAATAAGCGCTTTGCGATTCCGGCATGACTTCCTGTCTGCTCCCAAACTGCATCCTCAATTATATTAATCTGACTGTTGCCTATTTAAGCATCGTACTACATCTTGAATGACAGCGGGGTAAACAGATTCAGCAAATAAGCTGTCGTCCCCGTGTGCTCGCGAGTGGCAGATGAGGTCAAGCAGAGAAACAGATAAACAGGAGCACACACGCACGCTTTCCCGTGTCGTTGCCTTTTGACTGCCGTGTAAATGAAGAGCCTGGGTACACAGGGTGCTACAGGAATGTTTCCCAGGCTGTTAAAATGAGGTGTACGTGCTTTTGGCAGTCAGAGGAAGACACTGGGGAACTGCAGCTTTGAGAAATGGGGAGATAAGTTTAGATGAGAGACGTACACTTTTTACTGTTTGTATGATTTCTTGAAGGTCGCTTGAGTTGCTGTTAGAGAAATGGAAATGGGTCTGTTCTACTCACTGTATTTCCAGAGGTGCGGGCTCCCAAGTGCTGAAAATCCTTTTGACAATGAGGATGTAGGTATTTTTAAAAATGGTTATGCTAGAACCTGGTAGGTTCTGTTCTTGCGAGAAGTTACAAAAAGCAAGATAAACCATGAAGTTATTAAAGAACGCATCCGAGGAAGTATTTTCTGTTCATTTTCAAAGGCGGCACACCAACAAACACATGAAACATGCGTGAATAAAGCTGGGTTTATTTAAAACGCTTACCTGTAAAGCTTGGCATTGATTTACATAGAGAGCACGAGGTTTAAATGGGCTGTGGCGAGAGTTGGTGTCTTGTCAGCCCGCAGCCTGGCTGCGCTGCTGGCTGCCGGGATGTGCGCTCTGCGACGGCACGTGGGCTGGCTGCGCCCACAGCGGAGACGTGGCTTAGGCTCGGGTTGGTTTTCCTTCATTTTCTGAGAGAAGCGTATATTTTTATTTTTAGGGGTTGTATTCAAACACGCAAAGATCGTTGTTGGTGAAGATCCATCAATTTCCTTTCAGTATTCCGGAGATCGTGCTGGGGAGTACTACCCCTGTAAGATTTTGGGTTTTGAAAACAGATTCAGAGATTGCTTAAAGTCATTAGAAGCATAGTAATTTTGAGTCTGTGATGTGTGAGTTATTTCAGATGGGAAAAACGAATCTGTTAGTCGGGAGGTGTGCATTTGCTTCTTTGGGGAGTTATTTGTATGAAAACCTGGGAAACGACTGGATTACTTGTTCTCCTTACTTGCAGATTTGGGGTGGTAAGTCAATGCAGCGGTTTTGAGTCCAACAGCGCTCTAGGATTAATCATGGAAATCCCAGTGCTACAGATATGATAAATAATATTCCTGATTTTAGCTGTGTTACAGGCAGGTTCAATGCGCTAGCATGGATCTTTGCAGAACTTGCGGCAAAATATGGGTGATTCCTTGTTACTGCATCTACCTGTAGAGGGAGAGATTTAATTTTATTGCTTCATGTGGGGATTTATCCACATCTATAACGATGTAACACGTTTCTTTTGGAATCCTTTACTTGGGAAATATTTCTGGACCTGGTGTGAGATGAAGCGGCGTGGCTTTCTAGTAAATCTGTGATGGGGCAATTTCAAAAGTTTCGTTGTGACATGAAGAATTCAGAGATTTATCAAAACCATTTTGGTTTAGAAATGGGAATCAAAATATTGTAGTAACGGCCTGATTTTCTGTCAGTGCCTATCCCTGAAAGAAGTAAAAGCCCAACAAATCAATAAAGCGATGTAGTATTAGATGTAGCTTAAAAAATGGCAGTAGTCAATCTGTCTTGGCTTTTTGGGGGGTATTCCTTCCAAATGTCTCAAGAGAACTTCTTCCAAAAATTCCCTTTTAGGTATTTAGTGATCAGTGGTAGGAAATTAACACAAGACTTGATTTCACTTTCACAGAATCACTTAGAGAACAAAAGCCCAAACATTCACATCCAACACATGTTGGATCACTTTTTGAGAGGTATAATCAACAGAGTACCATTTTTTTTCTCAGAAACTTTATTTGGATGAAGAAAAGTGAAGAAAAAATATGCTAAAACATGCTGAATTTCTTGAGAGCTCAGTATCCCTAGAGTAGTTCTACTTACAGGAACAGTTGTTGGTTTTACTCTCTTACTTTTCAGATGTGCTTGGAATCTGAAGTTAAAGGTGTCATTTCTGGTGAGTGCATAATTTACAGCACTTAAACTAATTTAAGCATAATGTTTTAAATCGAAAATGGCTAACGGTGCGTGCTGTCTGAGTTATTTTGGTGGAAGTCATCACGCACGCACCTCACCCACTCCTCCCACCCCAGAACCAGTTCTGGTCTCTTCAGAAGTAGCCGTGAAGTTTGCTAAAGATTTTAGGATTTGGAGTGTTTCACAAAGCGTTACTGATGTAGAAAAATCTGTGGGAGCGTAGGAAGTTTGGGTTCAGTCCCCTATTAATTTTATTTATATTGAGAATGGAGCGGAAGTCTCTCAACTGTCCAGAGCGTATTTGAATTATTAGTCTGTAGAATTATTTTCACATTTTCTTTTGCTAGGCTTTGTGGTGGGCATTTTTCCTACAAAGTAGAACAGTTTCAGCTTGAGAGACTAAAATGACAGCATTTCAGCCAGTGTGATCAGGCGTAGACCTCGGCTGGCGAATAAAAGTGCGGTTTGATATTTTCGCCCCACTGCTGGCCACTTATTAGCATCGCTGGCAGAAAGGAGCTGCAGGTAGCGTGGAAAGCCCCCCTGTGCTACCATCAGAGACCTACGCTAAGCTAAAATTGCCGGGTAATTGCAGACGAGTGGTGCAGTTTGATTCAGCAACGTAAAACTAAGATGCTTATCTCGCAGCTAGGTAATACTGAAAAGGCAGGGCTCTGTGGAGCTGTGGGAAGAGGCTTTTGCTGCTCCATTTGTGCTCTGCTGCCACTTTCATGACCGTGCTGGCGTTAAACTGCCAAAAAAAGAAAAGAGTGGTTCTGATACTTCACCCCTCCCAGTAGACTCACTGTTTTATCTTGCAGGATATATACAGGGTCAACAAATTATATATTTAAGTTTAATAACAACATAGTTACCCGTGACTCAGAATACATTTACAATTGAAAAAGGTACAAAGAAGTGCAAATTGACCTAATGCCTGCACCATACAGAAGTGACAATTTAATTCCCAAATTTTTTACATCAAATGTGTGTTTTAAAAAAAAATAAAAGGAAAAAAAAATAAAAATTCAAGGACTCAGTACAGCATCCAGAAAGCTGGCATCTGTTATGTAGTTTGTGCATAAATGGTGGTCGTGTTCCAAAATGGAAGATTTCACTGAGAGCGCTCACTGTCAGCCTGGTACAAAAATACCTTTTCAACTCAATTGTCTGGGCTTATCCCCATCACCGTGGTCGAGAGATGAGGAGGGAGTTGTTCCCAAAACAGGCAAGTCATTTGCTGCAAATAGATTTTAGATCAACACATTTGATTACAAGGAGAAATCAAGCTGAGCTAGTGCACTCTGTGCAACACAGGTCTGTGTTCTCTGCGAGAGACACGGTTAAAATCAGCAAACAATCACGCTCTGTAGCAGCTGAGACATCCAGATGGTCTCAGTTTATCCCTCATTAAAACACATTTCAGTGTTCCAATCTTTAGATAAAGATAGGCTTGAATAGCTGCGGCAGGGCCTATATCCTGAAAGAAAGGTCACAAGCAGTTAGGCAGCTACGGAAAATGCATCTCGAAGTGGCCCAGTGCCTGGGCTGCGTACCAGTTTGCAAACTGGGTGGGCTGGAGGGGCGGGTTGGGAAGCCGGAGCACGGGTCCTTCCTGTCCCCCCAGCGCCGCCGGGGTGCAGCAGTCCCTTCCCTGGCTCACGTTGCCAGAGGTGGGCACCACAGCAAAGTTAGTGCCTTTCTGCTTTGGAGCAGGCATTAGGGCTCTCCAGCTTCCACGATAGCCTGGGACTTGCGAGTGCTGCTTTAATTGCCTGCAAGGGAAAGCGGCGCTGCAGCAGGATGATAAGGGTGAGCACTGCAGCACATGTCCCTTGTGTTGGTGGCGTTCAGCCAGACCCCAGGGAAGGGTTTTTGCCCGTGCCTTCTCCTCCTGCCACTACTCGGAGGAGTCAGCGACAGCAAAGCGGCTGGAGCAACCCCATCCCCGGGTCAGGTGGCCACGGAGCGCTACCATGCTCAGCTCTGCCTTTCCATCATCCCTCATTTGCTGGGAAATTAATGAGGACCCCGGTTGTGCTGAAATCTGAGTATCTGCTGAAGGGCTTTGCTGGACAGGAGTCTATGTATCCTGCAGCTAATGATGTCATTAATTAATCTATTATCTATTGATGACCGACAAGAGAGTTGCTGAGAATGCTTCAGAACCTATGTGGAAATTCTTATTTATTTCCTGTATTTTGATAACTTCTTATTACTGCTCTGTAGCCACGATAAATCCTTGTATAGAGCTATAGTTAAGATATTCTTAAAGAAAATTCCTGTTTCTTACTTTTTCTCCTGATTTTTTTCCCAATGTATGCAGCTAGCTGATACAGTTTAAGAGATGCGGAGTGGGAAGATTAATCTCTCTTCCCCCTTGCAGCTCCTAAAGAAGCTCCAGCTTTGTAGTTTCAAAAGAGAACATTTTATTTTTAAGTTGCTATTAATAGAACAGAAAATTAAAAGCTCATCGTGGTTAGGATGAGATCCCGATTGAACTTGACGAGGAAGAAGATATTTAATAAAAGTACCAGGCACGATGATGGCTTTAAAATAAATCTGTGTGTTAATAGCTAAATTATGAGGCGATAATCTGATGGTCTATTTAAAAAGGCGTTTGTAGGAGGATTTTTATGATGACCCCAAAGATAATGTTTGGTTGTTAGCATGTCCTGTCCTACTGCTTATATTTTTGGGCTAATTGTATGATTTTAAGGTTGGGCAGCAACATTCTACATAGCTGTGATCACTTTTTATCCATCAATTGATGTCTGCTGCTGTTTTATCAGCTTATTTTTCTGAGCCACCAGCTAGGGTAATGTGCTTGAGGGAAAATTATACCCTACATCAGTGGTTTTGTTACAGCATGTTGTACATTATTGGTAATTTGAATGCACCCAGATAAAAATAGAAAGGTTAAGTAGTTTTCCAAATGTTGCCGCTGTGAAGCAGAAAAAGAGTAGTGTCTGTACCGTATATATTTTTGAAGGAAGAGTGATTTTTTTTTCTTCTTCTTCGCCTTTTAAAACTGCTTGCTAAAATTAATGCTTTCCTTAAAGCTGACTGTAAAGAACAGTTGGCTTCTGAAATTTCTCTCCCTGAACTCTATTTATTTTTTCTGATTAATTTTTAGGATTAACGAGCCTGATGCCTGTCAGCTTTTGTACCCATGTGCGTGTCCAGCAAGTGCCTCCCCGTGGGCCAGGTGTCGTGGGGTTTTGCCGATTAGAAGGAGCTGCCATCAGTCGGGACGATGGCCCTCTGTGCCCGCCTCCTCAGGCTGGCAGCTCGGATGCGGGGGGTTTGGTTCTCTCCTTTATTTTATATCCAGTGGTGGTAAATGGTTCTGATCTTTCTCAGTAGAAAGGAGCAATGCCATTTTTGTGGCCGAGGTATTTAGACGGTCCGTATCCGTGATTTCTGTAAAACTAGTTTTTAATTTCTTTTCCAAAACAGCTTCTCGATTCTCTGTATATGAGAATAATCTGTGCGGGGAGCATCTGGCAAAAACTTTATATTTTGATGGAGTCGACTGATACACGTATACTTCTAATCCTTTGTGAATGTCCTATTTAAAATCGCTGCAGAACATCACTGTATGTCTTTCAGCTAATGCCCACTGAGATTTAAAACCTCCTTTTTGGCTGCTCTCTTTCTTAAGAGTGACCTTGGCTGACAGTTTCTATTGTACAACCCAGTCCTGCGGGGATTTCTTTTTTTTTCCCTCTCTCATCCTTTCACATGGCTTTACGTGGTGCTGGCTGATCCCTCCAGCAGCTCTGCTCCTGTTTTGGCGCGGTGAAGATGGTCACAGTGATCAATCGCTGTGGAGAACATATGTTGATATTTGATTTTCTTATAGGCTAACAATTTCGTGGTAGGTGTTAGATTCTGTCTTACCTGGATGTTTCCCTTTCTTCTCCCCTGATTAAAGAGGAGAGCAGTCGCAGGTGGGTTTGGTGGTAGGTGGTAGCAATAAGGCAGCTAACGACCTGCCCTGCCCCCTGGGCCTGGCTTTCAGCGGGCGACGGGCTGGGGGATAGTTATCCCTTCCACCTCTGGAAAACCTGCAGAGAGACTCTACCCACATCGCAGTCTGAATTGTGATATATTGTCTTAACCTTTTTATTACCTGCAAAACCGCGTGTGCTTACGGCCGAAGACGTTTCCCTTCGAAGCTGGACTTCAGAGCTGTTAAGGTTTGGATCTATGTTTAGTAGCAAAGATAGATGACTTCACCTTTTTGAAAGGAAATGTTATAAAGCTGGGCATATTTATGTGGATTTTTTTTAGTACAATGCAAGTATGTTTCTGAAGAAAGATAGCTGTTGTGTTCTACCCTATAACTTGTTTCTTATAAGATGTAGCAAAGCTAAAGGATGATTTTTCTTTAACCCTGGTGCTTGCATAATGCACCGAGAGTGCTGTGGCACAGAGGAGATTTAAACAGATGCAAAGTTTTATAGGAACTTAGTTCTAGTAAGTGTACTGATGGTGTTAAAATAGCAGTAGCTGCATTTTCCATTAATTTATAACCTCTTAAAGTTTGATTTGAAATTTGTTGTGCTTTCACGGGCTGCCTTTGAATTCCGAGGCATATGTGAGTATGTCTAGGCATGCCAGGTAATGTGCAGGCATGCAGCAGGACAGGCGTGGGATTTGTATGGCAGTTACCTGCTCTCAAGAGGTAGGTAAGGTAGTTATGTGACTTATTTTGACATAATTCCTTAGGAAATTTAGAGGCATGAACAAAACAGAAGAATGCATGCAGCGGTATTGTCAGCAGTGTAATAGGAGTTGGTTTGTATTTTCTTATCATTTAGTGTAAAAAATAAATTAAAAAAAATAGAGAGGAACTGCTTATCTGTGGGAAATGATCAGGTGAGTCAAAGAGGAGGTGAAAAACTCTCATTAGAAATCAAGAACTCTCATTAGAAGTCAAGAAGATAAAGAACAGGCTATGGCCGATGCAGAGCAGTTGCTTTCTCCTCTGCAGAGGAATACTGCTTTGGTGTGGGGTGCTCGACTACGAGAAGACAATGGCAGGTGAAAGGGGCGCCCAAAGGCGGGGTGATAGTCCAGAGCTGGGCCCGGGAAGGCAGGGGAGCTCTCAAGTGACTGCGTAGTGAGAAATACAGGAGGCTGCTGTTTGCAAGCGTGTGAGGAGCAGGCGTGAATCACAGAATGTGTTGGGTTGGAAGGGACCTCTAAAGCCCATCTAGTCCAACCCCCTGCAGGGAGCAGGGACATCTCCAACTAGATCAGGTTGCTCAGAGCCTCATCCAGCCTGGCCATGAATGTCTCCAGGGATGGGGCCTCCACCCCCTCTCTGGGCAACCTGGGCCAGGGGGTCACCACCCTCAGGGTAAAGAACTTCTTCCTAATGTCTCATCTAACCCTGCCCTGGTTTAAAATAAACCATGGCCCCTCGTCCCATCGCTCCATGCCCTTGCAAACAGCCCCTCCCCAGCTTTCCTGTAGGCCCCCTTAGGTACTGGAAGGGGCTCTAAGGTCTCCCCGGAGCCTTCTCTTCTCCAGGCTGAGCAACCCCAGCTCTCTCAGCCTGTCCTCATAGCAGCCCTCTGCTCATCTCTGTAGCCCTGCTCCGGACCCGTTCCAACAGGTCCATGTCCTTCTTGTCCTGAGGGCTCCAGAGCTGCAGGCAGTACTGCAGGTGGGGTCTCACCAGAGCAAGACGTGGATTGTGCCATTGTAGGTGACTGATATAAGTAGACAGGAAGCGGGATGAATTTAATAACCATCTGAGCTTAGAAGAAAGCTTTGATAGCTGGTGCAGTTTTACCAGACCCGTATTGTGCTGATGGGCAGCAGTGGTGTCATGCTGGAGGGATCCATGGCCAGCACAGGCCACTTGGTCTGTCTGCGACGGGCGCCTGCTGGATTCATCTGTCCTGCTCAATGAGATGCCTTGGCGAAGAGCAGCTATTTGCTTAAAAATCCTGCAGAGCAAAATTAAAATACTCAGGATGACTGATACCCTTGTCCTGAGTATAACCATGCTGTGGTACCACCCAGGCAAAGTGGAAATGGTCTCTTGCCTTGAAATACACAGGCGATGACAACAACGACATCTGTCTCTGATGGTCTATATAGCACCAAATGCGGCTGCTAATGATAATTTGGTCTCTTTGCTCTCATTTTAGGGGACTGCATCCCGTCTCAGGAACAAAATAGCCTGATCTTACGTAAAAATTCGCTTTCGGCTTTCTGTTTTTTTTTTTAAAGGAAAAGATACCAAAGTTATTTGTACTGTGAAGAAAATACATATTTGTTCAGAAAAATAGATTATAGCATGCAGTTTTCCTTTACAGCCATTATAGTGCATATGAAAAATGTGCATGTTTCAATTCTGCTTACGTATATTTCTGTTCACTCATTAAATAACGATATATTGTATTTATTTTAACAATGGGATTATTTTCTTTCACATTAGGATTCTTCCAGTTTCATTATTCTGCTTCTAGTTCTTTCTCACAGAAGCTGGATTTTCTGAAGCTCTTTAACAACCAATGGTGCTGCACTAAAAGCTTCAGTATTAGTTTCGTGGCTTTATATCTTTACTTGTTAGTATAATAAGATGCCTCTGATAGCAAAACCAAGGGGGCAGAAGATAGAGCTGCAAGTGCAGGCTGCAGTTTAAGTTTGTTTAGGGTGGGTTTGGGGTTTTTTTGTTGGCTTATTTCCTTCCTTCCCTGGGCCAGCTGTTTGTCATGGTGGTCTGTGGGATGCCGCAGCACTTCGTCTGCTGAGCGGTCATACGCCAACTGTTGACCGGCAACAACCAGCTCGGCCTTCAGCTGCCACCGCGTTTCCTTGCACTCCCCAATGGCTGGCCCTGCTGCTAGGGAAAGCATTATATTTTTGAGGGGTTAGTCAAGAAAAAAAATAGGAATGGAGCACCTCCCCCTGCAAAAATAGTTTTGAGGCCAGTTCTGAGCCTCAGTTTTGAGGCCACTCTTAGGTAGGTAAAACACATTATTGTATGTATAAGGCTCAAATAGAGCTTTTTTTGGCTAAACACAGCAATCTGACTCCGGTTTTGTGTGGCCATGTGGTGGCTCTCCTGTCTTTTAGCTAAAGGTCTGTTAATATACTCTGATTTTCCTTTATTTATAAAGAGTGGCATGACCAACAGTAGGCAACTAATCCTTTTTAATGCTGATGTTTGGTTTATATGATAGATGCTGGCAGAAGAACAGAAAAACCCAGCATAGCGAGTCCATTTTTGGTTTGGGGTTTCTTGGTTTTTTGGGTTTTTTTCTGGTCTTTTCCCTGAATAGTTTCCATTGGATTGCTATATAGAATTTTGAACTTTCTTGTGTGAGTGCCAACACTGATCCTACTATAGTAGCTTTGAATTAGATGTTAAAATAGGAAAGGTCTTTTCCATGAAAAATGCTTGGATTTAATCTCATCTGTAAATCACATACATTGGGATGTATTTCTAGTAGGTACTAGCAGAAACTGTGTTATTTCCCAAGTAATCACCCATACCAGGAATATTGCTATTTAAAGAGCTGTTTTCAGCAAATAGTCAGCCATTGGTACTTTCAGGTGCTGGATGTGATTTCCTACCTTGTTTTCCTCTTAAGAAGCAGTAACTGGTCGTGGGTTGACCTGTATAGCATGTTTGCTGACGCGGGTTCCATTTTTATTCTGGTTTCATCGCTGCAGTTTGAGCCGATGTAAAGAATTGCCACTGGACCAAGCACAATGTGGTTTGGGCCCTTCCACCTCCAGAGTTCAGGAGAGGATCCAACAAAACGCACGTTGCTGCAGCTGACCAGTTATGGATTTCCTCAGGTTTTATTCTCTCTGTTATCCTACAGATCCATACTTATGAAGAACATGATACGCCACAACTTTTTAGTAAAAGCAATGCCTCAAAATTATATTTCACATTAATACGCACTTCTCCATGGTGCTTCCTTGGAAGTCTAGATGTGCTCTTCTTGCTCCCATCTAAATCAGGAAAAGGCCTCCCTTTGTCTCCAGCTTATTTTAAAAATAATAAAATTCTGCTCTCCTTTAGGTATTTGAGACTGCTGTTGTGACAAAATTTTAACTTGTACTGGAACTATTTCTGCTGCCCAAGGCGGGTGTCGGGAGGGCGGCCATGCGTCGCGGAGGAGTAACGCCGCCTGCTTCCAGAGCCGGCTTCCCTGCCCTTGTGGGCAGAGAAAGGGAGTGGGTCAAAATTATAATTTATTGATTAAAAGGCTGATAGATTGTAGGTAAGATTTTCTTCATCACTCAATTTTTAAGATAAAAAGTCTCTGTAAAATACTGTTCAAAGACCTGAGAAAGGAAGGTAAAATGTTAGGATATACATGTATTTATTAGGAGAAATGGCAGTTTCTACTATAGTGTTAAAACTGAGGTAGTCTTAAGATAGGAAGATTAGATAGAGAGGGCAGGTAGTATTTTTATAGTGAAATTATTAGTACGGACTTAAAAAAAAAATACAAAATTAGGAGCCAAATTCCGTGTTCCTTCTGAACAGCAGCTGAACAAAAGTCCTACTTGTTTTGGTAGTGTGAGGTAGAATAGGACTGTCGGCTGTATTTAATCGGTCTCTATCAAGCTGAAGATCCTGTTTGTTGTGAGGAGCTAGATAACCTATTTCTTCAAGGATATTCTGGAGAATTTGCTGATTAAAATGAGATATAATCAGATACCAGGCACATAGACTGTTAAAGCACAGACTTCTCAAAATCCCTTGGAATTGCATGCTTCAAGCTGATATCTTCTCGATGGTAAAGGTCACATGGTAATTCCAATTCTAGATTTAAGAAATCTGATGGTATTTAAAACGCGTGAATGAAGGACAAATGTAGAATGCCCCATCTTTTTACTCTTTATGCTTCAATAATTTACTTTTAATGGAGCAACATAGAGAAAATATCTGAATAGGGGTTTTTTTGTATGGGGTTTTTCAGCCTTGTCCCCTGGGTTATTCCTGTACTGGACTATAGCACAACATTAATTTTGGGGGGAAGGGGGAGGAACGAGTGAAAAAACACACACACACAAAAAATCAAACCAAAAACCTAAACCCAGTTGAAGAAACTTTGAAAATTTTGTCCTGGAGACAATCTTGATAAGCTCGTACCTGATCAGTCGATCTGTCTGCTGCATCCCTGGATGATGCATCTTTGGTGTGTTTTCCGCTCAAGAGAGGCTTCCCCCGCCCTGTGACTGCTGCAGTGATCCATGCTGGGATGTGGGCCTCGGATGATCAGCTTTTAGTGTGTTTAACTTTGTTTCCCCCCCCATCTGCTTTATTTAATATCTGAATGTCTGAAGTCCTTAGCTTTTTTCCACCCGTTATTTTGATTAAATTGATAACGTAGTTTGGAAGTTGGCCTTCCTTGGGACAACTGTGCTGTCTTAGTCTCTGAATGGAATCAATGCAGCCGTACATGAAAACGTGAATTTTGTGTAGGTGTGGAGTGGGTCTCTGTTCAGTGCCAAAAGCACAACCCCGAAGAGGAGGAATACGTGTTGTGTAGGAAGGTAGTGAATAAAAGAAATCCAGTAACTGCTTTGCAATGTGGAATTAGAGTCTCGGGAGAATAAATAGCTAATGAAAAGTAACCTGTCATTTTGTCACTGAAAGCAAAACAAAATAAATTCGTGTTAGTACTCACAAGAAATGACAGAGGGGTTCTTAAAACTTGTGGCTAGTACAGATGTGACTAGAAAAATGTCCTTGCATGGGAGATCCGTTTTCAGGGGTCACCGGAGCTCAGCAGGGCTTGGCGGAGTTGGGGAGCAAAGCCGGGAATGTTTCCTAACCCAGACGAGTGCCCGGTGACGAGCGATAATGAACATGATTTGGTTTCTTATTGCAGTCTGTCTACTAACAGTATTCATAAAGAGTGAAATTCTGGCGTCAGAGAAGGAAGGGTTTCATCTGCAGGACCTGATCCAATCCCCCAGAAGTCATTGATAGAGTCATTTCATTGGCTTTAATGGGACTGAATTGATTCCTTTAATAGTATTTTTGTTCCTGTCGGTAGTTCATTTGGCTTTGCTCTGACCATTTACAAGAGTAATGGTGGAAAACAGACTTTGTATCAAATTGTAGGCTGAATATAACTGTGCACTGGAACCGGGCACTGGAGGTCGTTTTATTCCACAGTTGTTATTTTAAATTTCCCTGCAGTATACTGGTACAGCACGGGGAAAAAAATCTGCAAATTTGTGAAGGAATTGGATTCTGTTTGATAGAAGTCCTAAGTAAACATAACTGAAATTAATGACATTATGTGCCCCTTTAATAAAGATTTATTTAGTGATAGTACCTTTTTTTTCTTCAGATAATCAACAGTGTCTTACAGGATTTTTTGTTTATTTTACCTGATAGCAAAACTTGTGCAAGAAGTCCAAGCTGACCGGAGCCATGGATTCATGCGGAAAGGACTGAAACAATTGTTACTTTAGGGATTATAATAGATAGATTCCTGTGACTTTTTTTTTCTTTTTCAGTTTTTAATCTTTTTTAAAATAATACCCTAACTGTATTGTCTTTATGTCTTCGTATTATCAGGGGAAATATATTCCTGTCTTGGAACAACAACTGAATGAAGCATCATAGAAGAAATTCTCATTTTTTGTAGCTGGAATGGACATCTGGATGGAATGTCTCATTCCTGCCTGCTCGTCATGAATGAGTTATGTAGGAGTTAATGCAACTTGAAATTCATTAAGAAATGTAGTGATGAAGTTAGGAATATTTTCAGACAACACATAGCTACCAAGTTCAGTTTCTCTTTCATATCTACTCTCAGCTCCCTGGTATTAAACAGAAATTTTGTACTTGTGAAGGTGCCAACCTGCTTTTATTCAAATGGTGTTTTTCCTTAGTTCCTTCTGCATCTTGTGCAATCCTGATAATTAAACTTCAAAGTCGGTATTTGTTGTAAGAGAGAGTGAGTTTGAGCACCTTTGGGTCAGTTTGATGAGCTGTATTAGCTGCTTGGGTAGATAATCCATTTCTTGTTCTGGTCCATGAGGAGTATATTGACAAAAGGATGGACATTTTTGTCTTTGACGTGAAAAGAACAAAAAATTGTAAAAGATGGTACAACTGGGCCAGGCTTGATTTATTTCGCTCATCTGGAGGCTTCCACCGAGCAGGTTATAGTTTTCTTTCGCAACTGTTTTCACCTTGTATAGGGCAGCCATGAGTTCTTCATCCTCTGCAGTATGTTGCCAACCTCTTGCTACCAACACCTCACATCGGCATTTGAGGGAACTGTAGGCTCAAAAAAACCCCAACTTCTGCCATCATTTTGCTCAGAGTCAAGGAAAGATTCCCTTAAATCTGCTTCAAATCCTGTTTTATCAAGGAATGGTATCTCTAATGCAATGAATATAGATGAATCTGGTTAAATACCTACTGCTCACTAAAATGTGATGCTTTCAATGCTTTTTTCTCCCCTTACTTTGAGGGTTTGCTATAGGTCCCAAGGGGTCCTGAGTACAGTCCAGGACTTTCCCACCGCTTAATGCAGCGGGAACCAGTTCTGCATGCCTTCTTCCCAGTTGGATGATGAGCGAGTGGTACCTGGGCATTGCTGATCTCTCTGCCCTGGCTGTTCCTCTGCCAGCCATCAAGGACCGATTACTTTTTCATCCTTCCTCCTGTAACGCAGGCAATTCCTTCACCACCACAGCTTTAGATCAGAGTTGGCGTAATCTTAGATGACAATTTAGAGAACGCAGTCAAATTATGAATATATCCTGAATTTTTGGAGTCATCATGAATCTGTTATTTGTCCAGACCTTTAAGGACTGTGAAATGCAAGTCTTGTGATTCTGATCTGGTGAAATCTGGTTTGTTACCTTGCTACTAATTATTCTGCCAGTAGAAGTCCAAATGAAACCAGGTGGCAGAGAAGACGGTGATCATATCTACTTAGAAATCGTTCTGACACACTGTGAAAATATTTACAAGCTTCCAAGATGAGACTTTTCCTGATTAGGGAAATCAAAGAATAGTTTTCCCAGCAGGCTTGCAGTTACCTCATCCAATTGCTTCTGTTTTAATTGGCATACATTTCCTTTAAACAGCTAGAAGATGAAAAATATGTGACTTGGGCTCTAGCGGAATGGTAGCCTCTTCCCCAAGACACAGCCACGCTGGAAGGAAAAAAACAACCAGCAAATAGTTCAAGTTTGTGGTGCTTTTGTGCAACAAGAATCCATGGCATCTCTGACAAACAAAATCCCAGAGCAAGGTGAAGTTCTGACTTTTAAATGAGAAAAATGAGGATAGTATTTTACTCGGGTTTTCTAGTATATGGAGTCTCTTGCTACCTAAAGCGAATCTAGGCGGGCTGCTATTCTGTCTTTTTGTCCACAGCATACTATTTGTCAAACTGCACTTTAGGATTTACTCAAATTTCTTGTTTCTAAAGCTTGTTTCAGAAGCATTGGTAAGAGTAAATATTATTAATATTTAATAATATATTTAATATATAAATATTATCATTAAAAACTACTGCTTTTATCTGGAAGAACAATGTAACGTTGTGCATGAAATTAGTATTTCAGTTACTGGAAGCTCATTTCTCTTTTGCTGAACACATCTATGGTGGACTGTCTTCCCTGTAAATTGTTTTCGTAGGGAATGGTGCGTAGCTGAGGAGGAAATGGTTGTGTGCTAGAATGGTGTGAAAAGCTGTGCTGTTGGGATTTGGGGATGGTGGCTTTTCATGGCTTGGGAGGTGTTTGGTTCTCAATGAAACCCATTGAAGCACACACTGTAGGTGATGGTCTCTGGGTGGAAAGACCTGAGCTTGGGTTGAAGAGGTTCAGAAATCTTGGCCTGGAGGCCCTGAGGAGGCTCAGGGCTCCTCTGACAAGAAAGGGAGAAGTCCTTGAGCTATCTCCCACCCCCGGCGCAATGCACCCGCTGCTGCTGAGACGTGTGGTCTGCTCAGCCTTGTTCCCTCTGGCTGTTGGAGACGGTATTCCTCAGTTGGCTTAGGCCCTGGCTGTCGTTTTGTCAGCTACTTACGCAGACTTGCCCTATAACCAGTGGAAGCAGGCACCTCAGGGATCTTTTTTAAATCAGGGTTTCACCTATTCCACATCCATGTATTGAAAATATCAGTGTTTGGAGTGTGTTTTTAAAATAATCCCTTCCTTAACCTTCTCCCTCCCTAAAAACCCAGCAAACAAAAAACCCCCACCCAAACCTAGCGCAATGCTTGGATTTCTTGTAGGGGAGACTCTGTGTGTCACCTACTTCTAGTCGTTTGGTCCATTTTGGAGATGTAAAGCCTGCAGTCCTGCCCATGGGGGAATATCGTCATATGCCAGCCTCAAGTGTTCTGTTCCTCGGCTTTGTTAGAGGAATACTAACCCCTCGGGAAGAGTGGGGTGGTCGTGTCTCAGTCGTGCTGACCTGGGGTGCGCTCTGGCAAGCGCCCTGGGCCTTTCGTGAGTGAGATTCAAGGATGGGATGAGACCTGTGTATCTTGTTCCATGGGATCAGAGAGGTGCGCCATCAGGGAATAGTGCTAGGTGTGCTTTGGGCTTTCTGTATTTTACCTTCTGCCTTCCAAACACGCGAGGCGGTGTTTCCCTGGTGTCGTAACATTAGGCGAATCGTGAAGAGCACAAACTCTGAGTGACTTGTTTTTAAAGCACCGAAGGAAGCAAAGACTTCATATTTGTTGTTTATTCATTAATATTTAATTGAAGGTGAAATAAAAAATTAAGCAGGCAAATGACTCAAAGCATGCTAAAAAAACCAACTACACTGTCTTGCTGTGGCTGACGAATGACAATGAATTTCTAAGAATAGAAGCAAATATATTAACGTATCGTGATGGCACAGTGAGTGAAGAGAGATGCTCTGATTGCGAACGGTGGACTCGTCCCAGAGAAGACATCGTGCAGAAAACACCTTTGATACCAAGTTTAGTACCCTTTGCAGCACTACTTAAATCAGTAGATGGTTCTCCGAAAACGCTAATCAGTGTCTTTTCGCTGTGGTGGTATGGAACAGTTTAAGAACAATTTTATTTTGTTAGAGGAATGTGTAAAAAGCCTAGAGGACTGGCAAAGCCCTGTGAATTCTCTGTTAGGTGAATGGCTTTTTTCTTTTCTTCTTTTTTTTTTAATCATCATGACTGTTTTAGGCATCCAGTTTTGAAGATCTTGAAGTGTACTTACCTTAGGAAGACATTCTCTTTTCCCCACTGGAAGTAAATGGTACTCTGTCATTTTAGCTATTCATTGTTATTAATGGTGCCTCATTTTTCACAACCTTTTTCTGTGTGTTCTTTTTCATGAGCAAATCTGAGTCTGCTTTTTGATGTGGCTGTTGGCAGTGACTTGCCAGAGATGAAACCAGGAAGAGTCTGAAATGCTGATTTTTAGGGAAGGGGGGGGACATATCATCAGAGGCGGTTGTGGTGATTCAGTGCCTCTTGGGATGAAGTCTGTTTCACTGGACATCTGTGACATTTCTACCCTGCAATTTTTCCAAAATAACGCTCCAGGCTGATTTTATTTCTATTCAGAATAGTGATCCATCCTGTTTAGAAACAAATAAAGCAACAGTGAGTAAGGTCTTTTCTGCCTGCTATCCATAGGGATTTATCTAGGAGTGAATGGATACTGCAAACACCGTCCAGCGTGCAAGGGTGGAAAGTTGATAGAGTACAACATCTCCTCCTTGGCTATAGCTTGGCAAATAAGGGTCCTTCTTAATTACTACTTCCAGTTTCTCCTTACTGCTCCCTGTAAGCCACATTTTGTATTTTGTGCTGAAATTCTTCTCTTCTGGTGCACTTGAAAAGCAATATGTGAAATCAAGGTTGGCAGTTCTTAGCACTAGAGTATATATCAATAAATAGGATGAACAGAAGCAGCAAGTAGCGGTTGATCGCTAACTTAATTGCATTCTGTAATATTGTAGTGAAACTTTGGTACGTCCTTCCCCCCCCCCAAAATCAAAGGAACGTCGAGTCTTTATGTGTAAATGAGAGGGCAGGTAGAGGTTCAGTTTGTCTAGTTGAGCAAGGTATATCAGACAGCTCCAAAGCAGGTAATGTCACGGGGGCAAGGAGGAATTAATGCAGCGGGGCCTGGGCTTTCTCACAGGCAGGGCAATGGCAATGCAGTGAGATGGGGGGAAATACGAAGCCTATGCATTATATTAACTATATGTGGGCAGGAGATTAGAGTTACTGCACAAATACACAACTGGGACTTGAAGCACTTTGGGATCCTCTTTGTGCTCGTTTCCACGGTGTGTTGTTGTGCACACACGGTTCAAAATGCGCTCTGTGACTGTGAATTTCTAACGGTGGCTCTGTTTTTTCCACCGGTTTTACTGTCCTTGCAACTGAGAACCATTTTCGCTTTAACCCATTATGAAAACTAGTGGTGGTGAACTAATTTTTGCTACCTTGTAGCCTCTATGAGAGAGTCTTTGTTCTTGACAGATGGAAGATTGATGTTGCTGTATGAACCGGAGCGCACACTGGAGGTGCATCTAGCATGCCGGGCTAATCGCTTCCTTATTAATATTCATGAGCCATCTCATTTAGCATGTGCTCTTGGGACTTGATTAGAGTAAGCAGCGCTGCTATTGGTGCTTTAGCTGTGGAGAGCTTTCTCTAAGACAGAGCTCGCGTTATCCTGGTTGTCGGTGCTGGCTCTGATACCTGCGGCGTCTCACAGGCCGTCTGTACAGGGTTTCCGCGGAGCTCTTCTTAAACGACGGGTCGAACTGCAATGATAGAATAAATTTGAAATCAACCTTTGTAAAGGGTTATTGCTCGGTCTTGTAATGAATCCTTTCTGTTTGCTCCCAAAGGTGCAGAGGAAGAAATGACCATGTAGATTCTACAGCTTGGTGCACATAATGGGAAGTGGTGAATGGAGCGGAGCTGGTCTGCAGCCTTGAGAGCAGCTGTTCTGCGGACCACTGGGCAGCCAGGGACACCTTGCGCGCCGGAGGCGTTCTCCACCTCACTCGCCAGGCACACGCGGGATCCTTTTTAATTTCTGAGGTTGGAATTCAAGATTCCTTTCCTTCAATTTTTAAACAGTTTTAAGATTGTATCAACTCTTAACGAGCGGAGCAATATAATCAGCAACGATGGGTGACATGACAAATAGCGATTTTTATTCCAAGAACCAAAGAAATGAGGCCAACCATGCAGGAGAGTTTGGGTGCACGCTGCAAGAACTGCGCTCCCTCATGGAACTTCGAGGAACAGAAGCAGTAGTAAAAATCAAAGAGACCTATGGGGAAACAGAGGGGCTCTGCAGGCACCTGAAGACATCACCCACAGAGGGTAAGTGCGTTCTCCTTCAGCTGAGTGGGGACTTTGCGTAAGGGCTCTCCAGACAGTGAAAGAAAGAGGTTTTGTTTCAAACCTGAACGTGATTCTCATGGTGCTGCCATTATTCCCAACAATAGTAAACCAAAAGAAGAGTCTCCAGAGGAAAAAGATAAAAACAGTCTAGCTTTAGCTAAAGCTAGCGTGAGAATAAAAGAGGTGCTTTTTATTTAAAGAGCTACATGTATTAATTCTTTCTTAAATGGCAGACAAAAAATACATCAGGACTTGTTTTATGGCATTATAAAATGGCTTTAACGTATATGCTCTTGGGGGTAAGAAGGTGCACACTAGTTGCTTCATAAGAATTTCTAGGTGTTTAGACATCTTGAGAATAGAAAATGACCTTTTGAGCTACATTTTATGTTACTTTGTAGATCAATATGTAATATATATTTTTTGTGGTTACCAATCTTGACTTGCTGTGTTACCATAGATAGTTTTGCTTAAATTATCAATACGTGACTGCATCTGTTTTTTGTTACTTGGACTTCTTTTGTATCTATAACTAATCTCCTTACTTATGTTTAATAATTACTAATCATAACTTTTCAATATCTATTTTTCTAAGTGTTTTTGGAGTTCTCTATCCCAACATCAGTCGTTACTCTAGTTTTCAACACTTATCCCAAATATCTCCCCATTAGACATTGACAGTAGTGGATGTTTCCCTCTCCTCATGCAATTTCACTTGCAGTAAAAGAGAAAGAATTGGTGAACAGGAAAATTCTATTTAATTCTGGGAATTCTGTTCTCATCACTGTATTTTCGTCTCCAAGGAATATTAACACTTCTGGAAATTATACAGTCTTTGAGTCTATAATATTTAGCTTGTCTTTTAAAGTAGCCAAGATGTTCCTTTTACGTTACTTTCTTTTTCAAGAAGATAAAGTGTTGGCTTTATTCCATTCTCCCCTTTTTTTAAATTAATCATTTAGTGTACTCCTGTGTTTAAATGCTGGAAAGTCTTGAATTATTGGTATAACCGTAAACATATCAATTACAGCATCACATAGTGTGGTAGCATAAATTGCACTAGTTGAAGAGTCCCAGAGGAGCAGCTATCAATGCCTGGTCTTCAAGGAAATTCTTCGTGGTCCGACACTTGATCATATACAGTCTCAGTATTGTTTAAACAGTATAAGCTATAAAGCTGTGAGCAGTACCTTTTCGGCAAAGGATTATTAAGCTAATTCTGTATGAAAATGAGCAGCAAGCTCCAGTAGTGCTTCAACATTTGTCTGTGATCTTGTATTCTAGAGTAACTAGTGGCAAATGGAACCTGTAATGACAGATCTCTCCCACTTCCTAGTCTTGCCCAAATATCTGATCCTTCAGGCAGGACCTCTTTCCTGCCTGGAGGTTGCTCCCAGGGGGAGTGCTGAAGTAGGAAAACGAGACCCTGCCACTTGACGGGGATTTCCAGATGCCTGTCGGTCTTTCGGAGCGTGGCCTGATAGCTGTTAGACACCAGAGGATCAACTCTTCAGAGAATATGTGGCAGTTCAGACATATCCCTGACACATCTGGGGAACTGCAGACAAAAGTGCAGGGTCTCTGTATTTACACGACAGAATAACCACTGACTTGTAAATACCCCACTAGGGCTTCAGCATCTTAAATATCCCTTAGTGGTTTATGGCATGTCAAAGGTGGAGGCTCAGTCTGGGTGAAGCAAGGCCACTGCAGCGACTTCAGTAAAGTTTTGCCAGTTCATTCTGCCGGTTAGCTGGTCAATGTGAACTTCAAAGGAAACATTAATTGCATTATCTGTTCAATTTGTGACATCAGGGAAACTTAATTCCTCATATCGGAACAGAGCGTATGGATCCAACTAGTGTGGCGTGCTGACTCCAGCAGTAATCTATCTCTGATACTTCAGATAAGGTAACTTTCCTCTAAGCCTTACGTGCGCTTCATCACTTGTGCATTAGGGAAAAACCTTTCCAGCTTCAGATGGCAATCAGCATAGCCCTGGAATCATGAAGACTCTGCTGGGTTTTAATTTTAAACTAGATCGCATAATAGGAGTCGGCAGTTGCACTATGTTTTGATCTTATTTTAAATTGTTTTGCTTGGAAAAATTGTTTTAGGAGGGACTCTCTCTGAAATATGTCATGTCAAACTCAGAAATTTGGGAGAAGGTGTCTGTAAGAATTCAGTAGCAAACCTTTAAAGGCTTCTGTCAAATATAAGCAGAGGTTTAGGCATAAATCCCTAGTCGTTGCTTTTCTTGTATCCAAGCACAGCGAAGAAAGTTAAAATACAGTGAAGAGGATTTCTTGAAGATACGACTATTCTTAGAGGACAGAAACATAATAGTTTCTTATATGGAAATTAAATTTTAACATTACGTAGACGTGATTTACAAATAAAATATTAAAGCTAAGTAGTGGAGGCTCCCACAGGGTTTTATCTTTTGACATTTGCAGCAAACCATGGATTCTCCATGCAGTATCTTTATGAAATCCCTTAATTTGCCAATGTAGCTGAAAATCACTTTTCCAACACCATCTTCTTTGGTGAAGCACAACTGAGCTTCCACACATTTTACACAGGTTTATTGAGGTATAACAGAATAAGCATTACTGCAGGGCACTACTGCTTTTTTCAGTAAACCCAATGAACTCTTGCTGAGCAAGAGTCCTGGGTTACTATGAATGAAATAGGAAGGAGGACTTGACCGTAGAATTTAGTTCTTCCCAGGCTTGTAAGCTCTTTCAGAATTTATTTTCATGAAGTCTTTGTCGTTTTGTGGGTTATGGCTTAAGTAGCTACTGGAACAGAGGAAAAAAGTGTACCCTGGAAGCAGGCACATTGTAATTCGGTAAAAAAACCCCAGGTATTTACACAAAATAATTTGTGTAAAATCTGAATGTATTGGCTTACTCAATATTTAGAAAATAAGAAGTAGCAATTAGCTCAGGGTTTGCTCAGCAATGCATTTCCCATGTTAATATTTGATGTGCCACCTATGGACTGGGAGACTCAATCACTTAGACGAGAAGTGCCTTTTTGAAGCTCTCTTTTAAAGGCCTTGAACTTCTCAAGGTAAGATGTCTTATGCGTAACTCAAATGGTATTTTTACTCTTGTGAAGATAGACCTACCGGTGTTTTCTGAACTCGTGTATTAATCAGTGTGGAGCTTTAAAAGTTAGCTGAATGTTGAGTAGCATGATATTTGCATGCTGAATGAATTCACAACATTATTATGGATTGCAAGGCTTCAGTCTTTTCTTTCTATTTTCTGTGGTCGCTTTTCTAACTATAGATGTGGTGTGGATCAGTTCTCCGTTATGCCGAAGGGATTTCCTGCATTGAAGTGATTATGTTATAATGAAAAGCTACCATTTCAGTGCTCATAAAATGAACCTCCCCAAGATCTAGGGAAATACTTTATATGAAAAAATACAAATATGTGTCTCCTCGAATAGTCTTTAAAGATATTTTTATTGACGTTAGTTTCACTTTCATTATTCTAGTAATACAGAAAACGAGCAGGATCGAGCTGTCGTTTTGCAAAGCAGCGCTGGGTCCCCCACTGAGCGGAGCTGGGTGAGGGTTGTACAATTTTCCATGCAATCTGAGTCTCTGAGGCCCACTCGAGCATTAGTGATACCTTACAAAGGACAGCTGGTAAAACGCGAGGAGTTAGTTGGATGAATACCAAATGAGACCGGAATCCACTCTTTCCAATGCTTAACTGTAGTTTACCCACAGTTTTATGTAGCATGCACCAATTTACAGCAAGTTTTTAATCTACATTCCCTTCGTATTACAAAAGTGTTTATTCCTTATGAGAATACATTATTGAATTAACTTCCACAATTTCTTGCTTAAAATACTTGGGTGCAGTATTTTCCAATGGGCATGAAAAGTGAAGCAGCTTACAATGCTGCAGCTTTCATTTTTTTGTATAAAGAAAAAAACTTGTCCCGTGGTGGTGGTATCTGTGGGAACAGCTCGGAGAAGGCGTCAGGCGTTGGTGATGGCGTCAGAGTGCCGCGGGAGAGGTTCCGCTGGCATTTGGAATGGGATGGCTTCAGAGGGGACATGATTGTGTGAGATGGTGGAACCTACTTTTGTTATGAAAAATGCAAGTATGGGGTGTTTTTAGCTGTAGTTCCCTTAGTATACTGTAAAAAGGCTTCATGGCAAGAAGAAGTATGAATGAGCAGTTAAATGGTAGTATTTCTAGCGTAGAAGCTGACTTTTTAATCATCGTAGCCACCCTTAGCTAAGGTAGATACAAGGTAAGTCACTCTGCAAAAGCATGTTTGTTCTATAGGAGCTGTGGGCTGAGGATCACTAAGCCAACCATGTAGGTGTATTTATTTTTCATTATTCCAACCTAAAAAGCCTTTTATGATTTTAACTATGAGGTAAAAGATGAAGCAAGAATCAGTGCAACAAAATTAACCAGTTGCTTTTAGTACTCGTTAGTTTTGGTTCCTCGAGATTGCTTTTTATAAAAATACACTGTTAATAACCCAATATTCTTTTGGTGAAGCAAATCTTGCTAGTACATGCTGGATTTCAGTTAGGCGCACCACTACGTTGTTACGTGTTAAATTAGCTACAGATATGTAAAGAATTTAGAAAAGAATTGAGAAAGGAATTAAAGATACTTGATTCAGACAAATATTAGTTTAAAATTGAAATATAAACTGATGTATTGCCTAGATATTGAAATCTATAAACCCACGCTACCAGAAATAGATCATGAAAGTAAAGAAATTGATAATAGCATAATTTTAGCTGCTATTAAAAGAATACACTTAATCTTGCATAAACCATCAACTGTTATGTATAAGTTCAAGATTTTCTTAAATTATTTTAAATTCAAGGTTAGGATGAATATTATCCTACTCATGAAATGGGTTGGCTTCTCTTTTTTGAAACCTGTGTTGCCAGCTCTCCTAAAGTAGTTTTTAAGAAATTGTTTGTGAGGCTGAGCTTGAAGTATTTTGGAAGTCTTCAAAGCAGCATCCTAAAAGCGCTCTGGAAGAGGTTGTGCTCATGGTCTCTCCCTCTCGCCGTGTTGTCCAGTTCCTCAGCCTTATTGGTGGGGTCAAAACATAGTTTGCAGTTCAGGCCAACTTGCCAACGCAGCCAGGCCAGGAGCCAGGCTCCCAGTACGCATCTATTCCTTATTTGTGCCACCCTCAAGGGAAAGAAGTTCCTCCTCATGTTTAGGTGGAACTTCCTGTGCTCAAGTTTGTGCCCGTTCCCTCTTGTCCTGTCCCTGGGCACCACTGAAAAGAGCCTGGCCCCATCCTCCTGGCACCCCCCCTGTCAGTATTTGTAGGCATTGATAAGGTCCCCCCTCAGATGTCTCTTTTCCAGACTCTCTTCCACTGTTGCTGGAGCCCTGAGAGGCACCACCAGAGGGGATGGGGTAGTGCCGCCATGCCCCTGGGGCTCGCCTGGGAAAGCCCCCCCCAGCAGTGCCGCCGCCTGTGAGTGCCCCCGGGGCGGGCAGCGGGGTGTCCCCTCTGCGCCCGCGGGCTCCCCCTGCTCCGGCCGCACAGAAAACGCCGGAGCCATTATTGTTTACTTGGCTCTTTGCAGCTCTGTTCTGGGGGGAAATGCCGGGTCGGACCCGAGGGGAGGTTAAGCACCACTGTCACAGGAGGGTGAGCAGGTGGAAAATAGCTGGGCAGGAGGGCTGTGGGTTAGCAACTCGTGTGGGGCAGGGAGTCCTGCTCCGCCGTACGGCTCTGTCTGGGTCCCGTTCAAGCCGTGCGAGGCTGAGGTGGGCTCTTCTGTTCCTGTGTCTGGGCATGTGCCGTGGGGACTCGTGCTGCCCACGCTGCGTTATATTACAAACCTTACGAGGAACCTCGTATTACAAACCTTACAAGGAACGACTGAGGGAACTGGGGTTGTTCAGCCTGGAGAAGAGGAGGCTGAGGGGAGCCCTCATCCCCCTCTACAACTCCCTGAAAGGAGGGTGGAGAGAGATGGGGGCTGAGCTCTTCTCCCTGGGGACAAGGGATAGGACAAGAGGAAACGGGTTCAAGTTGTGTCAGGGCAGGTTTAGATTGGATATCAGGAAA
>VXBO01001819.1:37417-82071 GCA_013400135.1 Rhinoptilus africanus | reverse complement strand
TTGGACTTGATGATCTTAAAGGTCCCTTCCAACCTCACCCATTCTGTGATTCTATATATCCATAAAATAGTACCTGCACACTTAATTTTGAGAGGAGTGCATGGACCATTCTTGGTAACTGCGGTTATTTTCCTTATCTAATATTTCCATTGTTTGTGTAATGGAACAGCAAACATTCTTCCAAAGGTTACCCAAACATAAGCATCGCAAATGAATGGCTTAGATTTTTCAAAGCGATAAGTCCCATTTCATTGCTCGGTTTGTTTCTGGGTTTTGGCATGTCGTGCCACTTGCTGATTTACTTTGGCTTTGTTCATTTACTTGTAGAAAACTAGAGGAATATTGGGCGATGCGTTTTTCCCCATGAAGCTTTTAAAAGAAATACAAGCTAGATCACCTGCTCCTTTGGGAATCCTGAATGGTTTGCGAAGAGCTGCTCAGTGCGTAACCCGCATCGCTCTAACGGGAGGTGAGGAGAGGAAGAGAGCCAGGGAGTCTCTTCTGCCGGCTGTATTAGGCAGTGTCGGAGACCTCCTGAGACCAGTGCTGATTTATTTATGTGGTTGCCCAGGAGGTCATCTTCCTTTCAATGATTATCTTTCTTTAGCAGGTGCAACACTTTTAGAAAGGCTGTCTTCATGCAAACTGAGTTCCCCTTCCCTCTAAGACAGTACGTTAAATACATCAGGCAGTGTTTACTGACTGCACTCAGGACCAGAGGGAACGGGCACAAACTTGAGTATCAGAAGTTTCACTTAAACTTGAGGAACTTCTTTACCTTGAGCCCTGGCCCAGGCTGCCCAGGGAGGTGGTGGAGTCTCCGTCTCTGGAGACATCCCAAACCCGCCTGGAGGCGTTCCTGTGCCCCCTGCTCTGGGTGACCCTGCTCTGGCAGGGGGTGGGACTGGGGGATCTCCAGAGGGCCCTTCCAGCCCTACCATTCTGTGATACGTTCTGCTGCTGCACCTCAGGTTTAGCTGAACGGAGTAACAAATGGTGGTGAGATTTTGCACCTGTTTTTCACTGGTCTAATGATTGTTCTTTGTAATTAGCTCAATTACAGCTACAATGTGTCAAAAGAAGAATAAGTCAAAAGAAAGTCTGGTCCTGCAACTTCAAGTAATTCTTTCCTTCTTTCTAAAGAGGTTATCGTAGGTTAACGTTTGCCATAATGTGTTGTGCCACGGGTTTCTCCTTGATCTAAATACGACGATGCAATACAGTATGTCATTCCCTTTTTGCAAAATAATAAGTGATGGAAAGTGTTGCCATTATATGGCGCAGTTGATAAATGTGTAATCCCATTCTCAAAAATAGTGGTTTGAGTGTTTTGGCATAACTGGCTCATTTATTGTGTGAAAAAAGATGAGGCCAGATCTTTAACGTAATAGCGAGAGTGTATATAGTGATGGGAAAAATAATTTTCAGATTTCATGAACTCTGGCAGTTACGTCAGTTGTCAGAATTGCGAAGTAGGGTTGCGTTGGCGGTGCTCCCTCAGAAAAAGGCAATTAGTCCTTTGCTCGGAGGATCAAAAGGGTGTTCTGTTGTGTGCGCTTTCCTGCGCGTGTACCAAAGGCTCTCTGTTCTGGGAACAGGGCCGCGTTACGCGGAGGGGCAGGGAAAGGCCCGGGGTGGGGCGAGACGCGTGGGACGGCTGCGGGTGCGCGGCTGCCTGGCCCTGGCAGAGTCCCGGTGGGGGGGTACCGCCACTGCGGGGGTAAACTCATGTAACAGGTACCTCCCTGCTATTGTATTGCAGGGCTTAGAAATCCATAAATATATATAGCGTGTCAGCCTTGAGTGAGAGCTGATTTATCATCATTTTGTTCTAGTTTTGAGAAGGCTGCAGGAAGAAAGCAAAGTCCGTTATACCAAATGAATAATCCAATCGATGTAGCCAGTTTGCCCTTGCTGAAATTAAGCTTTGTCTTTGCAGTGTATCAGAGAGAGTGAAGGGGTATTGGTTTGGGGTTTTTTTGCCTTATTTTGTCAGTGTCCTGTGAAAGCAAACAGTTGACATCCAGTGGTTTTATCCTTCTGCGGCTGGCCCTGCTAGAGGCAGCTTAAGGGCACAGCCCTGAATCGGGTGTCTCAGCTGATACTTACAGGGGTGCAAAAAGTGCTCCCTTTACAATGTCACCTTGAAGTTTAAAGGTAAAGCAATTACCCACATCTCTCGTAGGCATTCCCAAAGTTTTTGCCAAGTGTCACTTCTAGCAGCGTTGCTGCTTCCATCTGAGCCATGGGAATTGGAAAACTTTGCTACTCATGGCTTTCTAAGCATCACCTGTGGATTGGGCAGATGATGACAATGCCATTGAATAATAATTGACATTTTGAAGTTTATTTATTCAACTTTGCATTTATGGTTTTTTTTCAGGAAAGAGGATTCTGTTACTTGTTGAAGAAGGTGTTTAGATAAAGTATTGAAAAGTCTTATCACTGGGCAGTAGCTTTCAGGATGCAAGTCGGAGTTCAGCAGCCTTGCGAGTGGAATTAGTGTGACTGAATGACTGGTCACTTTTCTTTTGGCGATAGCTAACGCGAACAGACTTGGGATGTGTCAGATGCAGTAATGATTTCCTGCCTCCTGTCCCCTCTTGCAATTGCTGCTTACCCTTCAAATCTAGGCCGATCAAATTTACTGTTTCCATCTTTTTTCCAAGAAATCGAAGGTTGATGGTGCTTGCCATGCCTGGTTTTTATAAAGGTGAGGGGAGCGGAAAATAAAGCCAAAGATGTATTTCTTGCGATGTGCTTCCAAGACATACATAACTGCGTTTCCTCATTACCGATTTCACAGAATTACAGAACCATAGGGTTGGCAGGGCCCTCTGGAGATCATCTAGTCCCACCCCCTGCCAGAGCAGGGTCACCTTAGAGCAGGTTGCAGATTTCTTTTCATGTGATGCGTTTCTACTTTCTGACTTGCCTTCTATCTCCAGTAATTTTTTCCCACATCTGTCTAGGTGTTCTAGAAAATATGTTTGCAGTCGCCGATCCTGAAAGGTGTAAAGACAAAGAAGGCCTCCCCACACGTCTTGAAAAATTGATAATCGCTTTTGACATAAAGAACCTGTTTTCACTGATAATAGATGACAGAGCCTGGCATAGCTTGCAGCATGGTATATTAACTTGCTTTTTAACTTTTAAAGGAAAAAAAAAAAAGTCCTTTCTGAATGCTCATTAGGAAGCCCATTCCTTGCCCTTGCCTTGGCGCTGGTAAAACAACGCGTTTTAATGTCCCGTCCTTCTTGCCAGTCCAGAACTTGGCAATGCAAGCACGGATTATATTAAATGCAGAGTGTTTCTGTTGTATAATAGAAATAGCTGGGTGTATGTAGCTGCTATTTCTGTAACAATAGCATTTACTGGTCCTTGTTTCCTCTTTGCTTTCAAATGAAATTCTTCAGGGACTGCAGATACTCTTTTCCTGTGTGGATTGCGAGCTGAGTCAGTTCTGTTAAAAGACTGGAAAACCTGAGCTTCCACAGGCTGTGCGACTCCTTTGATCGTTCCTCCTGCGTTTGCCGTCAGTCCCTCCTCCCCACCGCTTCCCACCGAGGAACCCTCTCGATCAGTACGGGGGCAGTTGAGGTACAGTCCTCTAAGGTACAGAAAGACTGAAAAAATGAATAGTAGGAAGGAAAATGGACCGAATTTAGAGAGTAGTTCAAAGGCCATCATGATTCATTTTTCTGATTAGCATTGGAGATGAGGGAAAATAGGGAATAGCCCGCTTCTTTCCAGGTATGCTTGAAAGGAGAGCTTGCCCTTGAAGTAGTTACGAAAGGAGGAGAGGAGAATTTTCTTAATGCATTCAATAAGTATCCTGTGAACTGCAGCAGAATTTCTCTTTGACTTCACAAATGAGGGCACGGCTCCTCAGATGCTATAGGCTGGATGCTGTTTGTTCAGGATCCTGTCAGCGTTAATGCAGGAGGACAAATGTATGGTAATGCTCTAAAATTACAGTGCAACTATTAAGTTATAATCTTAGCACTTAGCATAAGCATTATTCTAGGCACCTCGGTTAATTCGTTGCTTGAAGAATACAACAAATACACAGTTTTTCTGGAAGTTTCAAGTCATTCCCTTAGTTTGGAGGTTTGGGTGGCACATTAGAGTGCTGTGAGTTTCCTTGGGCTTGTTTCACTTCAATGGTGTGCTGGCCCCTACCCTTTCCCTGGCACAGGGTCTGAATTTTAAAGGAATGATGATTCCTTTCTGAGACACTGGTGGGTTTTTTTGTTTGTTGGGAGGTGTTTGGTGTTTTTTAATTGCACCCTGAAGTATTTTTGCATTTGCTAAAAAGGTCCCTAAAGTAGAGAATTATTGCATGGCATCATCTTTGCCAGCAGGGTCGTGGCTGTTGCATAGCTTTGCATGGATAGCAGAGGTCGCCCAGCTTGACACTTGTAGTACCACAGCCAAAATACACACCTCTTCTTGAACTGTAGTCCCTGGTTGACTTTGAGCCCATGAAAACCTTGCCGTACCTAAAGATGACTGTCTTGGTGAAGATCACTCCTGTTGGCGAGCGATAGTTGATAAAAAGGGTAAAACAGCAGTGAGGAGTGTGGCCAAAGTCGGGACCTGTTATTTTCCCTAAGCAGATTGTCTAGTGTTTGCTTAAAGAAAAACCTCAAAAAACTTTAAAGCTGCCCCTGTTCCCTACAAAAGTATGGTGTAAATTTGGCAAACCAGTCAAGTGTTACGGCATGCTCAGCTGCTGTCTGTGGACGTCTCACGTGGTGGGGCTGGAGTCCTGGGCCTTGCCTTTGTTCTATTGTTTTCTCGAGCCAGTGGGTTTGGGTAGCGGCGCCGCACGGGCGCGAGGGCACCCGACAGAGCTCACCCCGCCGCCATCGCCCTCGCCTGCCGCCCTGGCCCAACAGCCTCCTGAGGTAGGGGTTCAGAACAATCGCTTCCCAGACTTCAGAAATAACATGCCGATGGCAGCCATCAGAGTGAGCCGCTGGTGATAACCAGTATTGCGGGCGCATCCAACAGGAGCGAGACAGGGCTACGCCAGTGCTGCAGCTGGCCCTGGGAAGTTAAATTTGCTTGTTTCTGGCGCTGGCCTTGTCAGTCACTAATGCTTCAAAGCTATAGGTGCTGGAGGACTCGACAAATAATTCCAAAAATTTACAAGATAGCCAAGGAGAAAGGTATCAGTACGTCGCTGGTTTTGTTCCCAAGGAAGTCTCTGTGGTTGTATTGCACCTTCTGGTACTTCAACTGCTTATAAACATGGAAGCTGAGCTGCTCCGACCCACAAAGTGACAACTATAACCCAAAACTACAGAGCTGAACTGTCGTCCAAACCCGTCATGCACACTGGCTCGCAGCACGGGTAGCAATAGCGTGTTGGATTCCCAGAGAAACGAGAACAGTTTATCTGCGTGTGTTGGCTGGGCACAGGTCAGCTCTGTTCTCTTCAGTGAGTTGTTCCTGCTGGTTCGTTTCTGTTTAGTGCTGTAGCCTAGCTGAAGTCATTTGCTTAAATATGAAATATTGGAGAGCAGAATTCATTAAGTTCACATTGTCTTATTGACTGTTTTAAAGTGACCTCTCAGTAGAGGATGAAGACTAGACCCAGTTTGTTGACATGCGTGTGCGCTGCTGCTCCATGATACCTTATACAGGCTGAGAATAAGCCTGTATTAACGTTTGTGTTGAATGTTAAATAAATGTCTTGGAAAAAATAGAGATATTTTTTTTCTGCCTTCAATCCTGAAGAGTGTGCATGGTAAAAGATCTGGAGAGTTTGAAAAGATTTAAAAATAACGCATAACGATAGCTGTTTCGGCATTGCCAACATACAGAGACTCTTAAGGTGAATTCAGTGTTATTTTTTTCTCCCCAAACCTAGATGTTATTTTTAATTCCTGATGTTAATCCTATTTAACAAGGATATCAGTGTGGCGTGTTTTTGCCATGAGATGCTGGCAGTGCTTTCCGCTGCCCCACTTTTCCAGAGGTATTGATGCTGACGTTGATGTTGCTGCAGCTAGCAGCTCAAAATTATGGAGAAAAAGATCTATTTCATCTCGCTGCGCAGGGGCAATCAATACCCTTTCCTGGATGTAAAAATCTTTACGTCTCCCCTGTCCTGCTGTTCTCGCCTGTGAATCCCGCGTGCTCAGCAGCTGCTGGGAGGGACACCTCACCTTGCTGTACGGACGTGAACCGTCCCCGCGGGGCTGATGCCAGCCGTGCTCTTCTGCGTCACTGGCAGCCGCTGCTTGCCGTGCGAGGGTGGCTGCTGGCATCCTTCCCCGGAGAGTCAACCTGGCGCTTTTGCAAGCCTGTCGTCTTTTCTATCTAGTCGTGTTCACGTAGTGACAGCAAACTGAATTTTAAATGAGGTATTTGAAATTAATGCCCTGAATCTGCGACCCACTTTGGAATCCCCATTTGATGGGGTCACTAATTCATCACGATTTAGTGAGACCTTCCTCCTCTCTTACTATCATTTTGAGCTCAACCCTGAATTTCATTTGGGGGACTTCTTCAGTCTTCCTAGATGTCTTACAGGACTCAGTTGCATGAGGTTGCCATGATATCTTTGAGAAAGAATTTTTGCCACCTGTACAAAACCTAAAACTAACTATAAAGGGATTTTCTCCTCTTAAATCTTAAGAGATTCTTCTCTTCTTTTCTCCCTCTCCCTTCCCCCAAATGTTCAAGCTTCTGGGCAAGGTAGCGTATCCATTCCTTTGCTATATGTAAGTAGGAGCATTTATTCTGGGAAATCTCTAGTGTGATATGGAGAACTGCAAGAAGCTATAAACCATTTCTGCATTCTCTAGTATTTGCCTGACTTAGTTGGCCAGGCAAATGCATGCCCTGCTATGAATATCTGTATTTTCCATATTTAACATTCAGGATACAGTTCCTGCTTGTGGACTTTTCCATATCTTAGTTTATGCTTATGGACAATTTGAAACAATTAACCAAAGTTGCCAATAGAACCAAAGTTGCACTCTGANTGACTGGGCCTGATCACCCTGCTCCCCTGCATGCCGTGTAATAACCACTCTTTGTTCAAATTTCTTCACCTGTTTCCATCATCCTTTGACTGTATCATTTTTTCCTGATACGTGTTTCCTTTATTGCTCATTTGCTTTGAGCTCTGCATCTGATATTTATTCCTGTTCTAATCCTTCCTGGAGTTCTTTCTCGAAGTTCTCTACTTTTGAATTGCCTGTGAAATCATCCTTGTGGCCTCAGTCAGTTCCTCTTTCGTTAACAGAGATTCCTCTTCAACCCAAAGCCTTTTGAGAAGACTGTGTACTTCCTGGTATTGATCAGGTCGTGTGTTGGGGCTTTGTCCTGTTTGAACTTGGGCCTTTTGGCAGCACTGGATCTCCTTTATCTGCTTAGGTTGCTCTATAGAATGGCGGGGATCAATTCAGTATTATTTGTACAAAAGGTTGATCATGACTGCATTAGGTATTACATCTTGGCAACAGATTTAATGCTGACTGGTAAAGGCAAATACTTCAGCATGGCTCTGAATAAGTAGACTTGAGATATTAAATACAACTGATGCAATTGAGCTAGGTGTATCGAATGAGTAACTCCACGGTCTTCTCTAAGTGCACGTACCAGTTTCCAGTTGAAACTATTTTAAGACCAGCGTTTGTCTTCAAACTTGGCTTGTGGTTTTAAAAAAAAACCCAAACAAACCCAGATCATCCAGTGATTTTTCATGCCATTTAAAATTATACCAGTTTTTATTTCTGAGTCTTTGAAAAAACAAATTAAAGTTGTTCTTTGCTGGAAGGGCTTCCAAGAAAAATATTTTTGCAAAAAGTTAACTTCGAAAACTTCTGCCACTTTTCACTGCATGAGGTAATTCATACTCAAATTTATAGGCTGAAGGTCAGTATTTTAAATGATGAGAAAGGTTGACTGCTTGTGTTGCTATTTGCAGACGTACAAGAATTGGTTTTTGCTAAGTTCTGTCTCCTGGCTTAACCCTTATTTTATTCAAGTCAGTGGTGGAATTTCCGTTTCCTCCTTAAGCAGGATAATTTAAATTTTGAGTTTTGGGAATATCACAAGAATTTTAAGTACTTTCTAGCAAAGATATTATTAATTTAACATTCAGTGTTTATGACAGTCTTTACCTGATAAAGTTTTATAATATTGTTAACGTTACTGGATTTTGGTGCTTTGACTCCTTAATCTAATCTTAAGAATCTATCTACTCTAAGAAATCACTATATAATTATTAAAAAAAAATAGTTGTCAAAAGACTTTAATATCATGGTTATTGTTTTTGATAGGGAAAGGTTGAAGGTGATACAAGAGCAGATACTCTTCAACTTAAAATATCTTTGTTTAAAGTCAACTGTTTCCTTCTTAAGGCTTCATTATTCTTATTGAGAAGTGCTTAGGAGAATTTTGGTTCTGAGCACTAGGAGGAACTCTGGAATAGCTATTTATAGGACCTTGATTAATTGTACTGGGTTCAGTCTGTAAAGCAAAGTAAGCCAGATAGCATTTCTACTAGCCAACAGAGACGTGCTCCTAAGAGTTCTTCACAAGTCAGAGTTTATAATGGGAACTTTGTTTCTGCCTGAACATTAATGCTCTTACTTTCCCATTCGGTGTCCAACATCATAAAAGGCTAATTGTATGTCATCCTCAAAAATCTATAAGCATAAAATAAAAGGAAAAAATAGTAGCTTTACAGTAGCCAAATGTGTTTAAAAATACCATGGTCTGTAGTATGCTGGAAGTGTTATCACTTACAAAGATGGGTAAGCTAGAGAAGAACGTGTTAGAAGGGAAAGTACGGTAGCACCCTCTAGTACGTCGGTAATCAAAGGAGTCAAACAACGTTTCTCTTCAGTATGAACGGCGTGAGCATTTAGAGCACGTGTTGGCAAGAGTAAAGACTAGATAATAGTCCAGCCATGAAGGGTTGGGCTCAGTACAAAGTAATCTTACTGAAAAGCCAAACACTGGTTTATTCAGCAATCCAGCGACTCGTTAAAGGGAGCTGGCAAGCAAAGCTAATTAATAAGCATGTCCATGTCTTTTCAGAGGTGAAGTCCTGATGTTCTATTTAGTATCAAGTCAGTATGTGTAAGTAAAGTGAGCTGGCAGGCAAAATTAATTAATACATTAATTCAGTTTATCAAAGGCTACAGTCTTATTATATAGCTCATGCTGAGCTGGGAGGTGTTTCACAGGCAAGGTCATCGCAAGTCAGACACTGCGCCAGGTCTCGTTTCGATTTGGCTGTTATTTGACAGTGGGTAAAAGGAGCCCAGTTCATGCCAAAGGAGTCCACCATTAGCATGATCTTCTCTGCAGTAGCTGTAATTAATACAGGAAAATTGGTTGGAGTTTTTTTATTGTTTTTTTTTCGGCTTAACGCTTAAGACAAAATTGGATTCCCAGGTGTGGTCCATTGAGCATATGGAGCTAAGGGTGGATTTGTAACTACTATCACCATTAGGATAGCTAGCTCCTCAACAGTCTGTAGACTTCCTGGAAGAAAATATGATCCAGTAATAAATGCTCTTCTTAACAAGCAATGGTATTGCCCAATATTTGTTCAGATTAACTCTTCTGTACAACAGGGCTAGGTCCGCGGGGTCAGTGGCTCACTAGGGAGGAGAAACAGTTTGCTTTTCCAGAAGGGGGTTTATCTGTCAGACAAGAGGGCGAAATAGGCCTTGACCTTTATGTACAACTGTGTTCATCATCAGACACGATATTGCTTGTAGTTGTGAGAGAGTTTGTTTGCTTTTCAGCTGGGAATTTGTTTCACTTTACGGCTTGAGTTTGCTGTTCATCCTCATCCTCCTGGGCAGTGTGTGCAGAGTTTCACTCTAATCCTTTTGGGAGGAGGAAAAATACAGAAGTTTCAGCCTACAGAAACACTTACTCAACAGTTTGACCTTTCTATAAACCTGAATCAGCAACTGGTAAATGCCACCTTGACATCACCTGAAGAGCTGACAACTTTATTTCAGCTATTCTAATAAAAGAATCTTAAATGACCAAGTTGCCTAAATAAAGCACAGAGAGTGCTAGGCTAGCAGACTTGGAGGAAGATTTTTAGCTATGGGTTAATGGTATCAAAAGGTAGGTCTGACAAGGGTAAAAAATGGATCCTCCTCAGTGTCACTTCAATGGTATCACCCATCCTTGAAAATAGTTTCTTGCTTGCAGTTTGACTTCTGATGTCCCAGCACAAATATGAGGTTTTTTCCTTCAATTCAGGTGTGTATGTTTAGAGGCCCACATTTAGATTGAGAGAAAATTTAATCTTTCACTCAGAATATCTTCTGTCAACACTGATAATGTTAGTAATTTTGTGTATATGATGATGTTATAGTATCTGGCTCTGAACAGTAATGGTTTAAAGTGAGTATGATCGCAGTTACTCCTCTCTTTCCCTTCATCCCTGCCCCTAATTTTAATAGGCAGCAATAATACTCTTGGAAAATAAAATTATTGAAATGCTTAAGAATCTTAGAAGCTTCTGGGAACCAAAATTCAAAAGAAATTTTATTAAAGCATATGTTAATAAAAAAAAAAAAAGACAACCAATGGAAACCAGACCATGTTACCATTTCCAACTAGCTGGAAACCTGGAAGTTATTTTATTCAAAGCTTGCACAAGGAGGAGGAAGGCAGGACCTATGAAGGAAAGGCTGGCTTCCCAAACTATTTTTTCAATATAAACCGTGAACCACAGCTCTTCTAAAGGACATGGGATATTTAGAAGCCTGTGCTAACAAAATTAGACACATTTGAGGGATACCATGTTTGAAGGAATTGTCTACAAAATGATATGTATGCAAAGAAAGACGAAGGTGGATTTAATTTCAAATCTTACTGCTTTCAGTACTAAGAATGGATTTGTTTTTGAACACTGCAGGGATGCGTCTGCCTAAATGGAGTCAGCTACTTAGGTTTCAAATGGTGCAAATATTGCTCTGATTTTATAAGGTAGCACTTGCTACTAATTGAAATAGTTGCTCTTCATAAACCCCTGGCTTCTTTACATACAAAGCAAAACATTTTACTGCGGTGGATATAGCTTTCACTCTGACACAATGCAGGTTCCTTTAACAAGGTTCTGAATGAGTTCTTCTCTCATGGAAATAATGGAGACGTTCCTGCAATCCAAAAAAGGCTGAAGGGAATTAGAACATGAGTTGGAGATTTTATAACAGGCAGCAAAACAAAACCTGAAACAGCTGGAACCTGTAAGAGTTAAACTAACATCTGGAAACCTCCTAGCAAGAACTGTGAGATGACTTGTAGGTGAAGACGATACTCAGTTAACTGTAAAGAGTTTGGATGAGGAAGTGGAGCTGTGGTGAGTTGGGTCAGTGGGGTTGTTGCCACCCTTAACAACCAAGCCCTCGGCGAGAAGCCCAAAGGGCAGTGGATCCTGGAGCATACTATGGGCACCCCTGGTCTAGCTCCCAGGGTGCTGCTGGTGTCTCTTACAACCAGAAGGACTTCAACTTCAGGCCATAAAAAATTGTGGTGCTGTGTTATGGCTGAGCAAACAGCCCCTCACCTCTAGCTTGGTATACACCGGAGAACAAAAGAGACTTGTTGGGCAGCGGGTCGGAGCCTGGCATGGAGGTGATGGTTTAGGCAATAGACCAGACAGGCAGGGGGCTGGTGTTTGAGATCGCGTCACCTGCCACATAAGAGCAGTGGGTAACATTTGCATAGTGATGTCAAACATGACTTGTTTCAAATTCAGTGTTTAATCTGCAGGTTTTCTACTGGGTTTTTAATGTATATAACCCCTCACCAGCCACTAGATCAAAACATCCATTTCCATGGCATGAAAGAGTTACGAATGCGACCCGTGAATTGCATCACATCTGAGTGGTCACTCAAACGTTTGAACCATCGCTTTCCGTATCTAAATTTCAAAGCTTTGACTAGCATAGAGCATAATGGCATTAATTCTGAAATACTATGTTTTGAGTAAGATCAAGTAAAGGTGTAGTGTTTGAGTGCTCAGTTTGGCCTAGCTGGGTAGGAACAAGCCTGGATCTAGGGATGGGTATTTCTTCTTGTCGTAGGCGGAAAAGGGGACTGTCTGCCATTTAGGAATCAGATTTTCATCCCATGGGATTGATAGGGACGGGGCAGTCGTATTGGTAAGATCTGCAAAAATCCACTTGAAGTGTAGGCCTTTGGAAACATATATATATATTTTTTTAAAAAAGTCACACCAGCTGTCTAGTACAAATCAAATGCATTCTATCCAAAAAGACTTCAAAGGAGAAATGGTCAAATTATATATCTGCATGACCGTATGGCATCAGTTTCCAAAATGTTGTCATTTTTACTTTGTGGTTTTGTAGGGAATAAGAAAAGTGCTGGAAAACTTTAAAGTTTTCCATCTTTCATAGATGCTAATTGTTACAATGGACAAACTCAGCAATGTGGTGATCAGGAATGACTCTCAAGAGACTTCCCTGGAAGAAGAATCTTATGTTTTGACTGTTTTGTTCAGGCCATATTGGAAATGATGTTTTTCATCTGTTGTTTCGAAACTAAAAGCAGTTTTACCTCCTTCTTTATTCCAAGTAACTGTTTGGTTGCTGTGCATTCTAAATCACGGATTTACGAAGGGAACTCTGCTGAGTTTCAGGAACTGAATATTTAAGTGCACTGCTTTTCTGGCCATCACCTGCCTCTGTTTGGCCAAAATTGCCCACGATACAGCGCCCTCCCTTCTGTCCCTTGTCTTGCATGTAAGAAGACGGTGGCAAGCAGCGGTGGTTTTCACTGTAAATGTTCAGTTAGCTGAAATTCCGAATGGTCAATTATAGATGAGTGCACCTGAGAGGGCTGAGGTGAGTGTTCCCAGAATTTTCTGATGAAAGAGATGCCTGAAGAAAATTATGCCTTTCATAATTTAGAAGTCTGGGTTTGGCATGAGGTGTCCTTGACATGCATACCATCAATATTATTGCTTTATGTCGGAGTATGTCTATGACAATTTCAACTCGAATACACCTGAGGAAGCTGCGGTACTCTTCTGGAAGAAGACAAAAATTGGTTTTTGTGTAGTCTTTTCGGAATATCCACCTATTGCAGCTTACTGCTTGAGAGTGGAGAGAGATTGCGCAGGGCGTGTGATACAACAGGGATTGATCTTGAAACGGGTACTTCACTGTTGAACAGTAAAATATTTCTGGTCCCGCTCAAGATGGCCCATAGCTGTTTTGTTTGAGCATTTTCCTGTTTTGTTAGTCAAGTAGTGACTGGTTACGTTCTTCCAGTAATATTTGATTTGAGATCAGAATTTGAAGCCATTTATGCACAAACATAGAGGCTAAGTTCATGGCTTAAACTTGGATGTTATGTTGCGCTGAAGGGACAGTAGAAATGTCACGTTCTCCCTTAAACTAATAAAGCCATTTATCTGTTACGTATGTGAAACGTAAATGTTGCTTTCTTACACATGAATTTTAATTCTTTCAGTAATAAGAGGAGAATCGTAAGTTTACATTTTACTGCAAAATATGGAAGTATTTTTAAGAAACCCTATTAGCAGTGTTGGAAACTAGTAGAGAGTATAGCCCTATTGCATTATTATTAACTCTTGTGTATTATTGTTATAAACTGTAGTTCCTGAAGGAAAGGTGACATTTTTTACATCCCATATTCAGCAGCATCATAGTTACCAGCAACTTAACACAGAACATTACTGCAAGCATCAGATGGAAGTACTATTCCTGTACTTGCCATAGATTTGGCTCCAGAAGTTTTAATTCTGCATATCTATAAGATGTAATTTTTAATTCTGATGAATCTTGTAATGATACTCTTTTTTTTTTTTGTGATGTATTCCTCAAATCCTAATTATTTATGGGCAAGAGACAAAGCAATATGCCAGTGATGTGCTGCAAAGGTGAAATATAGTTAAAGATTCTAGTGCATTACATGGATGCTTGTGTTTTCTATGCTTCACAGTAAAAAAGATTTTTTTTTTTAAATTTGTTTCCAAGAGCAATTTACACTTTATTATTCTAGGAAAACAAACCCTGTACCCTCAGCTTCAAATTGTGTGTGAAATTCCTGATGAAAAATTTTTATGTTGAAAACCAATTGATCTTTTTATTTTATAATTCTTATGAAATTCTTTTAGAATTCTATGATAAGTGTTCTCTTTTTTAAACTTTCTTGTTGTACCTTTTGATTTATAGCCCTTTGTAAATTCTCCTTTTAAAGTAATCTACAATCTGCCTCTGATGAGATTCCTTAAGTATTCCAATACTGATACTAAAATGTGGGCTAAAATAATAGAAAATTTCAGTTGTAATCCTGACTCTTAGGAAATGGAAGTTTTGAGAGGTCAGTTCTGAATATGCAGCGCAACATTTAGTGAGGGGGTTCTATTTGCAGGATTTTAATATTCTAGGACAGTATAGTTTTTGTTTCAGGACTTCTGTTCAAATGTTTACATTGAAGGACAATCTTCAGAACAGAAATTCAAGGCCAAGATCCGTACACTCTAGATCCTGCTCTTCACAGTGTAGGGGATTTGGGGCAGTATGAGGCTTTTTTACTAAATCTGGCACAAAACCTGTGAGTCCATTGCAGGCTGCGAAAGCTCCTCAAAGCGGCAGAAGGACTTGGACAGTTAACCGTTGGGTTTATTGCCGTGCCATGCCGCTAGAAGTACCTGAACAGGTCAGAGAAAGGCAGCTCAGGTGTTCTGTGCTGGAGCACTCCTGGGACTGCGGTAAATATTGATGGACTCAAAAGCATCTGACAAGTGGGCGAGAGGCACTGACTGAGTATCTTCATGAAGGAAGGAGCAGATTGTCTTCTGCTGCTCTAGTCTTCATCCAAAATAGCGTTTTACTGATGCTTAAGTGTAACAGAAGAGTTGAGTTTTGGATGCTAAATGAAGACTAGAGATGCAGAGTCCCAGGAAGGAGACATAAGTGGTGGTGAGTGTGGAAAAGCCCTGGCCAAGGCTCTGCGAACAGCTCTGGGAGAGGCCCTGGCTCGCCTGGAGGGTCTAACGGGGAGCGCTCCATCACGGCGCCGTGTCTCGGGTACCCGCGAAGGGAACAACGTGCTAGAATTGGGCTTTGAAGAAAAGCTGGTTGCTTAGCGGAATTAAAGGTTGCAAAATGGAGAAGGAGATGTTATTTTCTTACTGAGTTCTCTTGATAGCTACGTAGGAAAGAGCAGCTATCTAGGAAGCTGGCCAGTATTCTGATAGTTGACTGCTTCAGCTGGCTTTGCAGCGTTCACAGCATTTTCTGCCACAGCTAGAGGGGAAGAGAAGGGAACAATTTTATTTCACTTCAGTAACAGAAGAGGAAAAATTAGAAGTTGCTTAAAGCAGAGACTGATCTTATAAATCTAATAAAGTGTGTGCGTGGGGAAGCGATGTTTATATTTATCTCTTTTCAACAACAGTAGTTACTGTACGGTAACACTGCGGTACTCTCTAGATACCACGTCAGTATATTTGATTTGACACACGCGAAGCTCTTCTGGCCGTTTCTGCACAGGGCTCTGCTAAGGAGGATTCCTCAGCTTCTCCCTCTCCCTCCTCCTCCCCCTTGCTCTCCATTACTATATTTCGGGCAGAGTATACAATTTGCAGGTCTTCTGTGCCACCATGGAGAGGCAACCTCCCAAACACTGATAACAGTTATAATTAAAATACGCCAGTGGTATTTTGAGCGTACCCCAAGTGTAGCGAGTAGACGTAGAAAACCAAAACCAGTGAGAAATAAGGTCCGAGTTGCAAAATGAAAATTGCATTGCTTGTCCTGTGTGCGTGTTACCTCCCCCCCTGCAGTAACCAGCCAGCTGCCTAGGGAATTAAGCTGAATGTCATCCTGACTATTTACCAATTTTCTTCTAACCTGCAATTAGACAACAAGGGAAAAACCTGTGCCTCGGACCAAAACTTGCCTGTTGTCGTGAGTTAACAGTTAACTGGTGAAAGAACATTGGAATGCTTAGAAATCATGCTATATTTAGAATTTATTCTGCGCAGAGGCAAGGTCAGTGCCTGGTTCCCTGTCGCGTGTGCAGAATGCAGAAGCACCAGGGTGTTTTACCGTAGGTCGCAGCTGAAGGTATTCAGGAGGGGCGATAGCGCGGTTCCCCCACTGCCCGGTGAGGGGGAAGAGCCTTGGAAGGTGAGTTGCTCCTCTGAAGAGGAGAGAGATGCTGCGCATACAGGTTAGTGGGTATTTCCAAGGTCTCTAGGGGGAAAACATTTGCATCATTATTCTAACAGAGGCTTCGCTTCAGAGATCTGGCTTTAAAAAAAGAACAAAGCCCCCCCAAAAACAACCATGAAAAGACAAATTCAAAAAGGTGCTGCCAGTAAACGGCTTAAGAAGGATGGTAGAGGCTGGCAATGTTGGGGCCCACAACAGGCACACTCTGCTGCTATTTCGAACTCCTCATGGTGCAAGTACGTTTTACCTTCAAATTTGGTTATTCCAGAGCCCGAAGCAAGGCAATGTGTTAGGGATTATCAGAGTAACTGGACATTTGTTCTGTACAAATGGTAGCATTTGTTGAAGAAACACTGAAGTTTCATTGGGGTGTATGTCTATTATAGATAGACTTTTCTGAAAAGCATACCATGAAACCATAGGGAAACTGCTCTTAAGAATATGGGATTTTGCCTAAAACGTTGTTTCAAGCATGGTACTTTTTACTGCTTTTTAGAATAGTAGCTTCACAATTTGAAGTGCAATTAAAAATTCATGGTAGAGTGAAATGTGTTCACTCAAATTTGCATTTGGACATTCTTCAGCATTTATCTTATTTATGTTAATGAATAATCAATGTGAAATAGAACACTCTTAACAACTGATTTGAAATCTTCTGTCATGGAATAAAATGCTGGTCGTCTACACTACAGAGTAGTGATGGAGCAGGTTTCAGGGTATAACCTATAGCTATTTGAAAATATTGCTCTCCAAGTAAGCTCTGTGGATCCTTTCCATAGTTCCCAAGATTTGTAGGGAGCAACTTCTGTGTATTTCATAATGACAAAAAGAAGTGAGTAACCCTTCTACCCTGTCTTCTGACACTTTGCTGTATTTTGTTTAGCATTTGCATCCTCATGCGTGCTGCAGCATATTTCTTGACTCACCTGTTAATTTGGCAGTCTCAAATGACGCCAAAGGATTTTGAAATTAATATGTCTTTGTATCATTCCTAAGAGTCAGAATGTTAAAAGTGGAGTAGTGAATAAATTAATTTCTGAAATAAAATTCCATCTTATAACAGGTTAATAACACAGACATAACACTATGAGTTAGGAACTCTTATTGGCCCGGTATTTCCTAAAATACAACACTGCTAACATGACTGTTCTTACATATATTGGACATAGTATTTATGCATTTGCCATAAATAACTTTCCTAGTTGATTAGATGAGAGAGAACTATTAAGGCAACAAGCTAAAAAAAGAAATTAAAAAAGAAACACCCTACTTACTGTGTATCATCCCAACAATTACTTTGATGAAAGAATGACTAATAGTCATGGGGACTAACTCTGGGGAATGGCACTGCTTTGCCAAAACCAAGAACCTTAAGGTGAAAAGAGAGGTCTGTTTTCCTAAGACTGGTCATTTAATGGAAGGAAAGAAAAGCCAGTTGCTGCCAGCAGAGACAGGCTGGGAACGTCCTTTCCGGGGACCCACAGGCATCAGTATCGTTAGGATACTGAAAAGCACCCGATTCATTAGCTGTAATGACGAAGAATGACAATTCTTAGTATGTGTTGACTTCTCATTTGGTAAAATATACTGAAGTTCTTGCAACAGTGTTGAGTCGGTAGCCCGAGCACCTGCGTAGTGTTGAAAATATCAATATTGACTGGTAGTTATTTGTAATGCTGGAAGTATAAAATCGAGCTTCATCTCTCACTGCCCAACCAGGACAAGCTTTGCACTGAATGTCTTGTCTCCTGAGATTTCATACATTTTCTACTCTGGATGTTACAGAGTTATTGGTGAAAGTGAATTCAAAAACTGCTTTATAAGCAGTTGACTTATAAATAAAACATCGCCAGAGAGCACAGTTGTGGTGTGGACGTTGCATAAACTAAAAGGCAGAAGGACATTTGACTTTTTTTTTTTTATTTTTGGTGAGGACTCATTAGCTTATTTTGGTGAGAACTTGTTGCAGAACAACAGTTGTTATAAATTTCTGGTAAGAAATACAAAATTTGATTTCAACTGTTTGACTTGATAGTATAGCAGCATATAAATACAATTGCCGCTTCTTTGGTGCGATTTGCATTTGTATCACGGGGCTGGATAGACAGAAAGGTCTCAGTGGTGGGGAGGGCTGGTAGAGCTGTAAGTGAAGCCCCGGGTCCGGGGGGTTCTGGTGTGTCCTCCTCCTCATCACTCCCGTTCCCGTGGGTGTTTCCCGCTCCAGGGCTCTGCGCTCAGTTCAAGCACTAACAGGCATCTTTGTGCCGAAGGCGGCATGGCATTCACAGTATTTAGCTATGAAATGTTTTCAAAACTATGAGGTTGTTATTACGAATGTTTCTCAGATCTCTAAAATGGTATTGGGCACGAGACAAGGCTCTACAGTGCCCAGGAAGGTTATCGTGTGCAAGAGGACAGCCCGTGCGTGCTTCACGTGCGGTATGCCTTGGGAGACCTTTGGAAAGGTTTTGGGCATTTGCTTCCTTTAGAGCACATACACTAAGTGTGCTTAAATCTAAGCATATGCTCAAATAGCTTGATTTGGAATTGGATTACCCATGTACAGAGCTAAACTGGGTGTTAAGTAAAAGGAAGGCTGCATATTAACTGGCTCAATTCTGGAAAAGAATTAATTAGAGCCTGAGAAGTGTTTAATCTGTCATTGTTTTGTTAAAGCCTTGCATGCTTTGTGATACCAGCAGGGACATGAAATCAAGACTCTATTCATCCTCTTCTGTTGCGTGGTGACACTGCTCAGGGTACGGGGAGTTTGGCTGTGACGCTGCGACTACAAGAAACGAAGACTCCAAAGCCCTCCTGTCAAGCTGTTTGAAGTGTATGTACCTTTAAAGCTAGGAATGGGAGTATTTTAGAAAAAAAACCCGCTGCATTTATTGTTTGAGATCTGAAACAATGAAAATGAAGCTGCACATTACAATTTTTAGAAGGTAGTGGAAGGGGTTCAGAAGTAGTCCTCAGAATCTCTTACGACCATTCTGGTTTGGATGTGATCCATTAGGATTGTGCTCCTCGCATCTTCTACAAAGCTCTGCAAAACGTGGGGCCCAAAAACTCGATGAAGAAAAATTAAATCTTTAATCCTGTTGTAAGTAGTTTATTCTTTGGTAATATGCAGTGTGTCAGAAATTTGACGTTGTATTGGAAGTTGCTGATTTAATCTTGTCAGCTTGATTTAATTTTCTGTTCTATATTTGCAATTGGCGTTAAAGGTTACACTTTAGAAGACGCTCTGGATTCCTGAAATCACATTAGTGATGGGTTATTTCATCAACAGCGCTATTTAAAGGTGTTTGAAAGGAATGTTGTGCCACTACGGTTGTGAGAGAGTTGGTGTGAGGTGCTAAAGACACCGTGCAGTAGAATAGGTATTAAAAAAAAGCTGTAAGTCTAAAGAGGGCAGTGGGATGCTTAAAATGTGGGATGATGGAAGTCAAAGAAAGTCACTAGGTGGTTGCTGCCTTTTGTCGTGGCACCTACATTTACTGATGTTCTTAATTGTGGCTGTATAAAATACTGTGTGCCACAGACCTTCTGATGTCCAGACCCAGACTTCTCCATCCCGCCAGGTTCTAGATGTTGGTTACCTGCTGCTGGGCATGTCCGCTCTCTCTCTACTCTGACATTTTAGGCCTACCCAGGAAGAAATGCACCGTGGAAAGATTTTTTTCTCCTAAAAACCAGGCATGACTATGAAGAACTTTCAGTATGTTCTTTTTGTGTCTACTTTTTAGAGCGTATGAAACCTTTTGCAGCGTACAAACAGTGCTGACTGTTGTGTGCACAGGAACAGAGGACATCCTAGTTGGCACAAGAAAAAATGAGGTGTCTACTTGGTGTCTCAGATCTCAGTTATCCTTCCTTACTAGTCTACACACCCATGTGAGAATGTAAACATCTTTATTTTTCACTAGCACTGTTTTGTGCATGTAGAACAGAGGAAAAGGTAGGAAATTCTGGTGGTATTTATACAGCTGCCTGGCCAATTGCTACTGGGAACCCCTAATGGCTTCATTGCAAGGTTAAGTAGGGAGACAGCCTTCTCCTCCACATTCTTAGAGGTCCATTCACAACTTTCAGAAGCGATCAAAACCCTGGCCTAGATGCTTTAAAGAGCATTTGATAACTTATTATGCATTCAACTTCCATGTGGTGCTTCATATATTTGTTGTTTGTCTGTCTCATGACCTTATTTGTGGGATAAAGGTGGCAGTGAACATGAAAATTATCGTAAATACTGTGTATATTTGAATGGGAAGAGCAAATGAATGGCACTAGATAGCAATGTTTATTGTGTCAAGTCTTTGGGATGTCATTTATATGTAACTACTTCTAATTAGTGCCATTCAAACCATCTAAAATGACTCCAAAGCAGATGCCAGTTGTTGCAAGGGATGTGCCTGGATACTTGTCATTTTGTACAGTCAACTGGCACTTACAGCACTGACAACACTTTAATATTAGAGATGGAGGAAAGGTTTCAGCGCTGGCGCTCACGGTAATTTTTAACAGGGGACATTTCTTTTAATAAACAATAGCGAGGAAACTGCTGCTTCTTAGCTGAGAGTTCCCATTCCCTTGGGCCTCGGTTACTCCTGGTGAGCAGTAAGAGCTTACAGCTCCTCCTTCCAGGTCATCTCTAGGAAAAGGGCACCACGCTTCATCCGCGTTGTGAGCGGTGTTAGAGGATGGGAGAGCATCCGATAGCGGCCTAGGAAGGAAGGACTCTTAGACTTGAGATTTTGGGATTTCCTTATTCTTCGAGAATGCACGCTGAATAATAACATAAATTAATTACTACCTCAGCCTAAAGTCTAATGGTACCTAAGTCAAACAGAATCATTTGGCAGTAATTTTGCTTTTGACTGAATATGGTTTATAAACATAATCAAAGAGCAGTATATCTTTATGTAACTTGACATGCAAATAGCAAGGCTTCACTTTGTAATGATACTTCCCCACCCTCTAAAATTGCCTTTTATTTAATTAAGACTCTCCAGGAGGCTGACACTTTTCAGTGGCTAAAACAGCAGCTGTACTGCAGTGGTGAGTCTCAGAAGCAGCTAAACATCTCTGTGACTGCTGCGAATCTTGGCAGAACAATGGAAAAGATCCTCTTGGTATTGCTAAGAAAACAGCCTTCTAGCTTTTATAGCAATTTTCTCAGTGATCCACCGTAATACTTTGCAGTGGGGGTTTTGATTTTAAAACTAGTGATTTTGGATGTTTCCCTAATGTAATTTTACTTCCTTTTTTTTTCACAGAGGTATTTAAAGCCACGCTCAGGCAACATTTGCCAACATGGTGATGAGAATAAGCCTAAATAAGATTTAAACTTTATGTGCGTGCTGCTGTTAAGCGTACTCTGGGTATTACGGGGACAGACGAGGTGCATGTGCCGGGCCGTGATGCCAAAGGCCGGTGGGATTAACCTCTCTGTCTCATCTCTCCTTTCTCTTGCGCATCATGTCGGTGTCAGTGGTGGCACGTATCCTGCTGCCCCACCGTCAGGCTGACTTCTGACTCATTTTTCTGTGCCGCGGTCACCTATACTCATGTTGCAGGAGGGACTCTTGCAAAACAAGTTGACATGATAACATTAATAGCACTGAGAAGCAGAGATTTATTGAGAGTGACTTCCATAAGAAGAAGGGACAGGGTAACTGAGATATTAACACTTCAGCAAATGGTAATAATAACATGAGGCTTTTGCTTTGTGTCAAGGGAGTTTTCTTGGTTTCAAAGGAGCTGTGTCAGTTCTCACAAATTCTGTTTCCGAATAGTTCAGCCTGATTCAAAGCCTGTTTCGGTTTGCCCTCGGGTGGTTTTCTAGTCTCTTTTGGCCATGCTGAAAACAGATTTCTGTTTACGATGCTTATGTGAACCAGAGGTTGGTGGAAAGTAGAAGGCAATAAATTGAAAGAGAACAAAGTTTTACCTTTAGCAGACAGTGTTGAGTAGTTATGTGACATATTCCTACATTCTGGATGGATGGCTTAGGACAGCTTAAAAAAAGACTTGGTGGCAAAGTGGTCTTGAAGAGAGGTTAACGCTAATGTGTTAGAGTTCCCCGTGATGCTGAAACTGATGGGGTGCGTGATGGGGGTGCTGTCCTGGTGGCACAGTGCGGCACTCTGTTACCCCAGGTGGGCATTTGGAGGAGATGTTGTCTTCTGAGCTGGTGGGACTTTTAATCCTCACATAGAGACACTTCGCTTTGTGCTAGCTTGGGTTCTTAGTATGTTCCTTAATAAGTGGTAGCAATTACTGCTTTGAGTTCTGTCCCTCTGTACAAAATAACTTAAAATTAAGATATGCCATTCTATAACCCCTATGTATAACACCGTGGTTATAGAATGTGGATGAATAATGATTTTTTAAATCAGAAGAATTGCAGAATCCATGCAGTAGATGAAAATTTTTCTGAGATGCTCTTTCAAAAATAACTCTGTTGGATAAATGTAGACAAGTAAGACATTTTCTGGTAGTTGTGTTAGGTTTAGACATGAAGATCGTGTCTCCTCCTTGCACAAGGACTTTGAGCACCATAGGGAGGCTTCAGGTAGCTCCAGGAATAAGCTGGTTACATAGTTCAGCAGTACTCCTTGCATCCTCTGTGCTGGAGTCAGGGGTCACGTGTAAAAATCCAACTATTAGGCGGTAAGACAAAAATTTCTGTGCTTTCTGAAGCATTTGAGTGTTCAAGAGTAGTCATTTATAAAACTAGAGTGCAATATACTTTTCCCAAGAGGCAATAAATCCTCACACTTCAGATGATGGACCTATTTCTACTTAACGGGGAAAAATTCACTCCTGGCTTAACTCCACTGAAGTTAATTTCTCTGACAATAAATTTGGCCCAATATGTCAATACAAACCTAACTCACTTGTGTTCATAGAGATTAACTCAACAGCATCTTATGTATGCCCAGAATAATTAGTTTACTGTCTCTTGAGGGTTATTTAATTAATTTAGAATGGTTTCCATTTAGGAGATACTTTACTGCAGAAACAGGTCTGTTGCAGATAAGAGAAACTCTAACTACTCCTCAACCTTGTGCTTGACTTGTTGGAAACAAAGTACTTGGAGCAGGGAAAGTCATGTCATTTTGTTAAAGCTGCTCTCTCCCAGCCTTTTTTATACAATCCCAGCAACCTGGAGTGGCTTGGTGCTTTAAAATAATATTCAAATACATATTTTTTTTTACATTTTAATGGTATTGTGCTTCCTCTGATCAGCTGAGAACCATTGCCATACTTTGTGAAATTTGTTACTGCTTCGGAGAAGATAACTTATTTATAGGAAAGTCTTTCAGATCTGCAGTCAGACACTGAATTTTTAAAGGGAGGGTATGTGTCAGAAGCTAAATAATTCAGATCCATGCCTTCTCAGCATTTTATTTCAAATATTAAATATTACATAAGAGATTTTTTCCCTCTGGAACTCAAGCCTTTAAAGTGGTGCAGGCTCAGCCAGAAAATCACTGTATTGTACAGTTAAATTGATACATCCTGAATCCTACAAATAGTTCAAAAAAGTTCTTAAAATACTTCAGCATTCTACATACTGGTTCAAATTGTCCCTGCTTAGAAATGGTGTGATGGGATGTTGTGATTTTTGACATAAACTCCCCCTTTCTGGAACCCCAGGCAGGGAGGGCTCTAAGCAGACCTTGGTGTCGGGGCTGACGCGGGTAGAGCCCAGGCTGGCGCTTGCCATCCTTTAGCTCCCGTAAACCCTGCCAACTTGAGGAACCAGGTAACTTCCCAGAGGAAATGCGGCCATTCGGTTCCTTCTGTTGTAAACCACTGTCCTCCACTGGAAGGAATTAAAACTGCACCAGTTCTTCCCAAGCCCTGTGCTGCAGACATGGGAGCCCTCGCCTTGGCGAGCTTGCTGGCAGAGCGGCGTGCTCCCTCCTCGCAACGTCCCTACGTTTCTTAATGTGGTCATCACGTTTAAAAACCACCTGAAGCTCCGAACGCTTACAAGTAGTTTCATAAAATTCTGCTGGAATTTAAATAGGTGCATTAAACCTATATGACGTGGTGCTTCAGGAAACGGCTGTGCCAAAGGTTTCTTCTCTAGCAAAACCTGTACAGTTAAAGGAACCGGCACAAATTTCCACCAAGCTCAGGTTCCAGCCCTGTCTCTGTTTACCAGCTCCGCAGCCCGGCTGTAACACTATATGACAGCAGAGGCGCCGCGAGTGTATGGATATACTGGAAGCAAACACTGCCGCTATCTTCTGTCTCCCGTCATCAGAACTGCGGAATTTGTTACCTGCTTACCGCTTTCTCTTCAGTAAAAGGCTTGGAATTGCCTGGTTTCCGTGAGAAATCATGAGCTAATCTTTGGTGGGTTGGTGTAGGGGCTGGAGCTGGTGCCATCCTCCTCCGGCGGTGACCTGCTTTACCTTCCGCGGGCTGTGCGTGGGCTCAGGCTGCTATCTCAGCAGGGTGGAAAACCGAGGCATCGGGTTCAGCTGATGAATTACTTTCACTGAACATTGTCCCTATCCATTTGCATCCTTTCCAAAGGGACGCAGGGGCGTTTGAAAGGAGTTGGTGTCTGGCTCCCAGCTGGAGCCTCCAGCTGCTGGCTTAAGCTGCGGTTCTTCCCCCTCGCGCAGGCATTGAACGCCCCGGTGGTTCCTCTGGGACTTTCAGGTGTTTTGGTGTTCTTCACGTTTCCTGTCAGCTAGACCTCTAACCTGGAAATTCACTACCACGTTCAGGATTTAAACTGCTATTTTAAGTTTTGAGCAAACGCTGACCTGTCAGTGCTGTATGTGATGTGCGTCCTCCTGAGGGGTTTGGGGGTTTCTCCCCAATTTAGGTTTGTAGGAACATAAATGAATGCGCAGAGGACGATCCTGTCCACATCGTTTGAAAGCTGCCTTCTGGTATTGCGAGGGCTTTGGTTTGCAAAGTCTCTCCGTACATGCATATGTATGCACTCTGCGGTTATTTGCCAAGATCTCCTTCACATGGCAGTTTTAAGAGCAAGGAAGTGGTGTTGACAAGCTTTTTCTTGTTCTCTGCAAGTTATTTATCACTAATTACAGCCAACGCAGATGAAATGATTGGTTGCCGCCGCATCAAGATTAAAGCCGAGCAAACCCCAGAGTGTTTCATGCAATTATCTAGAGTATGGGCACACTGTTACTCTTGACGCTGGCCAGTCCTTCCCCATCACAGTCTTTTTAAACTGTTCATCATTCCCTTCTCTTGGGGAGCAGTTTTATATCCAGGGGAACTGGCTGGTGTATGAGGCAGATCTCTGTAGTGGGAGGAATCTGGTTTTTTCACTGATTTTTAAGCATGCTTAGGATTATGAAACATCAGAAGAACTTGCATGAACCAAGGCAATATTTTAATAACAGCCTCTGCCTCTTCTGCAGAGGCTGGAGCAGCTTCGGAGAGTGTTTCTCTCACTCTGGGAAGCAGCTGGATTTGGATGGTGTAACTCACCCGCTTGTATATTCAAGGATATTCAAGTTTTCTATCCTTCCATCAGCTTTTTGGGGTTGAATGAAGGGGATGAATATGCAGCTGTACCCTTGATAATGATAAAAGCCTTTAAGGTGCCAGTAGTTTCGACTGTTGTGCCGACGAGGAGCCAGCTCGGACACCCCCGCTCTGCCCCCGGTGAGACCTCACCCCAGCGCCCGCCCAGCCCTTTCTGTCTCTCCATCCGCTGAGCGTCGCTGCCTCCTCCGCCCGCGCCCTCCCGACATCACTGCTCCCCCTTAGCTCTGTAAATCAAAGCGTATACGTTTCTTGGATCTTGAATTTTTAATAGAAATGTTGAATTCAGATGATACTACACCATTTATAAATAATATCTGCATGGGCACGTAGGAACTCGAGCCTGTGATGGGGCATTTCTTTTTCCTACAAATAATATATTTTTATTTCTTCATTTTTGTTTCCTTTATTTTTCCTTGTGGCCTTTCACCACAGCCGCCTGCTCTAAGGAACCCAACTGATGATATGCAGGAATGTTTGTGTTTGGCTGTTTTGCTCCATCTTGTATTTCTAGTAGATTTTGCGGCAGTGACACCTGGTGTAACATATTCCTAGAAATTTGACCCCTGGTTTCAAGACTTCTCTGGGTTTTATTGGTGTTTGGGTGCTGCAGAACTTGACCTTTCTTCCGTGAAGGTTTGATACCCCGTTAGTGCCATGAAGCCAAATAAAAGCCGATATCAATCTGAGTTTGGAAAAAGATTGGAAATCCTTTTTGTTGGCTGGAATGGTGAATGAGCCAAGGAGAGAAGCGTGTGGTGGTTCTCATGGCCATTTTCAATTTGTTGTGTACTTAAGGCAGCTTGTCCACTCATTTAATGGAAAGGAGTGAGATGAACTGGGTCTGAATTGGTTTGCCTACCCAGAGACGGCGGTGGTGGGGTGGTGTTGTCTGTGTGCCGCAGAAGTACAGCTGCTGAACTCCATACCCTTGTTTTTAGCATCTACAGGATTTTACTGTTATGTTCAGCTTGTAAAAGCTTAGGAAATGAGATTTTGCCTGAGCCGACTTCTAAAACCCTCTGCAGAAGAATTTGAAATGTCTTACAAAGGCATTCACAAGTATTGGGACCAAAATAGTAAAAAAATATTTGAAGTGAACTTTACACTACAAATCTTTAAAGGTAAAAGTGTTTCTTAGGGTTTTTGTTACAAACATTTGCTTTATTTGGTTTTTGAGCCAATTTTTGTAAGCAGCACAGTTGGAATAGATGGCTAATTTCCTTGTCAGTTGCAGCTTTTTGCCTTGCTTATATATATTTTTATACAAAACTGTAATTACCTTTGTTGAAAAAGAAATGATGTTCATGGTGTAGAAATCAGCTTAGTTGTGTAGGACAGTTTGGAAACCTGTTAGTGCATCTCATGTTTGCCGGAGTTGCCTTGATTGGGATCTATAAGGGTATAATTGAAGCAGCGTTGAAAAAGCCTTGGGGTATGGGACCTACAGGCAGATCTGTTGCTCCAGGACTTGTTCCTACTGCTCACGGGACCTAGACTCTCAAAATAATTAGTAAGGCTTATGCAGTAATTGTTACTCTGTAGATTTAATTTACTCATATTTTTTTTTTTTTAAGAATCTGATCTAATTTTAAGTATGGCTCACGATGATTTGGAGACATATGAAGCCCACCAGGGCTTGTGTGAGTTGTCTGCGTGGTTTGCCATCTGCGTGGAGCCCGTGGATGAGCTGGTTGGTTTGTGGTGAGCTCAGCCCGTCTGTCTCAGACGCACCTCGGCAGACTTGCGGTGGGGATCGGGGCAGCGCTTCTCCAGTCCTGGCTGCATTTTTTGGGCAAAATTTGTATTAAGCCTCCTCTGAAAAGTTACCTGGGGAGAGAGACGCTACAGGCCAGATCATACTTGAAGTTCTAGTTAAACTTGAGCTTAAAATTAGCATAAAAACGTCAGCATGTGCTAGTTAACTAAAAGGGAAGATAGATATCACAAGACACAACATTTGCCAATCTCTCAGGGGGAAATAGAAGAGCAATTGGGGAATGCATTAATAATAGGAACCTGATTGCTTTCTTACAATTTAGACCAGCCTGTGATTTTTTTTTTTCTTATTGTGGGTGTGTGTGTGCAGAAGTATTTCATTAAATGCAGATATAATCATCCCTGTGGTAACTCCCAGCGTTCTCATGTTGCAAATGGCCCAGAATCCTTGGGATTTGTACATTCTGTTAGTTTGATAATTAAAAAAAAATTGGACGGCCTGATCACTGGTAGCATTTCAAGAAAAAGAAATAGCGCCACTTGCTTTTGAAACATTTTGCTTCCTGTCTTAGAATTTTTATCTGTGGCAAAAGGAGTGCGAGCTGTGAGCAAGAGCAATCAGTCTGCTAAAGAGCAGAGTCATTACCAATCTGCATTAGCACGAAATAAGAATTACCCGGAGATATAAACTAATGCAAAACCCCTACAACATTTACAATACTTCCACAATTACTTAAATCCCTTTCTACATGTATATTACTTTCTCAGCTTCGGCTCCAAAAGTCAGTGGTTATTTATTTTCTGGCGGTATTTAAAGATAATGCTTTTGTACTCATCATTCCTAGAGGTCTCGCATTTTTTTTCCAGATCAGAAGATTTATGGCATGAAGAGATCCAAAATAAAAGACCTTTAATGTTGTCTTTCAGCTGCGTGTAATTTTAGAAATAACTGGAAGGTAGATTACATTTAATTTTCTGAAAGTTTCAAAAGCAGTTATATCCTTTCTGTCCAACAGAGCCTCAACAACAGAAATGCCAAACTGAATCCAACATGTCCACAAAAATAGCATCTTCATTTTGTGTTGCGTGGTAGAAGTGAAAGCTCTAAGAATCGGGCAGGCGCATCCTTGTTCTACTCGTCCGTAGATTCCATTAGATTTCCGCGTTAGATTTCTGCTGACAGTGAGCCTTAGAAGCGTGAGCTTGGGAAAAAACTGCTTTCTGCCAGCATAAGCCATGTGGGGCAATTCCGTTCTCTGGAGATGCGTTTCCACCAGAGACCGTTCCTTTATTGCACAGATCTCTGATCTTTTGGGGTAAGTATAATTTAAAACAAGTGAAATGCACTTAGGTGGGTTTTGCCTCACGCACACACCTCTCTCTTGGGAATAAACCAGAGCTCCGTGCCCAGCTTTGTGTTTCGTGTTCCTAGTCAGTGTTCCCAACTCCTTGCGTCGTGCCTGTGGGATCCCTGACACTTACGGTACGTCTGTGTGTATTTGCTGTGTCTCTGTGTACATAAAGGGATAACTATGAGAGAGATACATGTGCGTTAAGAAAGAGTAGACCCCTTTGATCTATGTTACGACATTTATTGTACGATCTTTATGTAATCCACATAGCTTGGTTTCTGCTTTTTTTTTTTCAGAAATAAAAATTCCTGAGATTTGTTAATATTCAAACATTTGAAATACGTAGGCACGTAAGGGTGAGGAAGCATTCTGCTGTTGAGAGCTTGGGCATGGCGTTACGCAAACGCCAGAGCGGAGGAGCGGGGGGTGCGTGGCTGCGTTTGCTCTGAGGGTAAACAACCCTGGCTGGAAGGATAAACAGAACTTTTTGACCGCGGCTGGGGTTTGTGCAGACCACTCCCATGGAGACCAATGGTTGCCGCTGTAGTGCTACAAATTAATACTTTTAATTTCGATAATTTCCGTAGCGCTGATAGTATGTGAGATATGTGCTTGTAAACAGTTCAAAGACTTGTGTGTTGATGCTAAAGGTACTGGTTTAGCAGTTCAGATGCTTTAAGATGCAACTGTCGCCACCCTCTCCGGTCCCCGCTTGTGTGACCAATGGGAAATGGATCTGGAAAGATGCCTGGCTGGCTCTGGAGCTGGCCTGGGGGGGCAGAGGGAAAGAGGTGTCTTACACTTGGCTTCTATACCACCACTGCGTGTGAATTTTGGGGAAATGACCTCAGATATCCATAATGACTTGCATATAGCGTGGAATGTGCCAAATTGAGATGTGAATTGCTTTATTTTTCAGTATGTTTGTGTTTTGCTGGTCTTCAGTCGTAATTCAAACCCCCACCGTGCCAGATCCTGGACTGATGTGTAATCATCATTTAGAAACACCGAGGGGACACGGGAGAGGGATAGAGTATGAGAAGCCTAGCTTGGTATCACACGGATCACAGATTATTAATGTTTATTGGGAAACAAACAGCCTAATGACCAGGCATGGTTTTCAGGTAAATAAAGATGTTCCAGAAAGCATCCATTCCTGGAATTACAGCTTAATCTACTGAAGGCAAATTCCAGACAGAATTTTACAATTGAAACAAATCTTCATGGTCTACTGTAGCACAAAAATGTTTCGTTCTCTATTTTATACCTCTGGGAAAATTATGCCCTAAAGTTTCCAGAAATGCAATACAGTATTAAAGGAGTTTTTTTTCGGAAGAGCAAATATCCCGTCAGTTACATACTAGTGATGTGTGGTATGTGAAGAACAAAGCAGCCCGCAAACAGCTTAATTACCTGCCTGTTTGCAATTGGTTATTTTCTCCTAATATTTGTGTGATCCAAATCCTTCCTGCTCTGCACTCTTCCCCCTTTAAGTGGTTTCTTAGCTGTACTGTTTTTTCCTACACATAAATGAAATTGTGAATTGAGAAAGTGCTTTTGAAGCTGGGAAAATGGCAATGTAGGTACCACTTTCCTGTGTTTATGGAGAGCAGGAGCACTGATCTGATTGCTTGGTGTTCCTTCTCGTGCCCCAGGAATCTCCCTGTTGTCCCTCTCGCCCGGAGATGTCCCTCCCTGATGGGCTCCCTGCCGCTCGGCTCGACTCCTGCCAGGGAGGCGAGCGCAGTGGCAGAGTGAGTCATGGCTGCAGAGAGCGCGTCAAGGACACTCCAAGGGTGTTGGAGGCAGCGGCTTGATAAAGCCAGGATTCAGGACCATTTCAATGGTTTTCAGCCTCAAGGAATTTGACTTTAAGAATCCAGGGCCTTGGTAGTGAAGCCAGGCTCTCCTAAAAATCAACTAAAGCAAAATCTTTAGCTGCGGTTTCCTGATGAAATGTTAGGTCGGGAGATGTTGCACAAAGCAGCGTTACATAAAGCCCAGCAGACGCAGTCTGGGTTCGGAGGCAGGGAAAAGCATGCAGCAAAACCCAGCGTGCAGTGCCGGAGCAGAGGAAAACAGCTTCAAGATACCTTATAACAGAAAAGAAATTCCAAGTGGGGGGCTGACATGGAGCCTTAATGACTGCCTCAGCCTGGCATTGACTTTTTTTTTTTTTTTAAATGCTTAAGAAGATTATAATTAAGATTTATGACTTGGCAGTTGCGTTGTCTGTGCCCTGTCGCTCCTGGCCAGCGTGGCTGTCGGGAAGGGGGTGTCCCTGTCCATGCTGTGGGGGGCAGCCAGGCACAGGGCAGGGGTTGGTGCCCTCCCACTCCCACCCCAGGAGTGGGACCAGGCTCTAAATTAAACGTTTATAAAGTAAAGCAATCTGGGAGAAATCGGCCTCTCTGCTGCCGTTGGCAATACGCAATGGCAGATGCGTCTGTCTCGGGTTCTGCGAATGTGAAGCTGTATTAGCGCTGGTCGCCTGCCCACGGGCGCCTGCGGAGCCCTGCCAGGCGTTACGTGGCCGGCGCTGAGACCTGCGGGCCTGTGGCTTCACTGCCGTTTGTTACGTGGTCGGGATGAGAAGAGCTTGGTGCCGCTGATGGGAGCTGTGTGTAAGGTGGAGTCAGAGGCATTGAGTGCCTAATGCCACAGCTGGGCAGAGCACGGTCCTTTTTGGAGAGGGAACCAGTGAATCCAACAACAAGTAATGCTTTCAGTGCGTCATATTTTGAGAAGGTTGGTCTGCGTTGGTTCTGGTTAGGTGTTGGGTGCGTTGGTTGCTGCACTTGGTTAGTTATAGAACATTGGTTTCAGATCATTTTCTATTCCTAAGATAAAAGCCTGTTAGGTGGGCTGGGCTGATGGTTTTGTGTCAGTTGGTGGTACCGCCTGTCTTCAACCTTTGGCAGAGGAAACATTTCACATTTTACTGATGTAGTGTTTTGATGCGGGGGAGCATGAGAGTATGCGTAAGCTCCGTGAAGCAGTCTCGTGCGTGTGTTTCCATCAGCGCCGCGGATGGGCTTCCTGTGCCTCATCCTGAGTGCGGGTGAACGAGACCGCAGGTGGTACTTAATTTGGAGATGAAGAGCCCGTGGTTTTGTAGCATTAGAACTACAACAAATGAACAAACTGGGTGAGTTAAAGATAGTTTTCAAGATCCAGAACCTTTCATCTCGGGTCACTATGATCAAATTCAGCCTGACTCGGGATTACTGTTTCATGGCAAATCAGTCCAGCCCAGAAGCAGGGGGAAAGGTGAGGGGATCAAACATAATTGGTACCCTTGTTGAATGAATTGCTCAGATATCCAGATCTGAATGAAATTGTAATACCTTCTCACTTTTACCAGACAGGTCTAATGGGTCAGAGTTTGGTAGGTCAGTGTAAAAGCGGCTTGAATTACGCACCCTGGGCTGTATCAGTCTTCTGAGGCTCGGCCGGCAGTGAACTTCGTATGCACTGCACTTAATTGCAAATAAAGGCTGTGACACAAACAAAGCTGGTGAATTTAAAAGATTCACGTTGCTAGAGTCTTTTTATGTTGTGCAAGCCTGTTTCCATAATAACAGGAATTGTTCATTTTTCCAATAAATTCTGGAATCTTGAGGGCACATAAATGGAAAGCCATATTTGTACTTGATACCAACAGTCTCACCTAACTCCTTTGGAAGTTTTGCGTTGGCTGCTCTTCTTCATAGTATTTAGACAAACAGAGTATTTTTCTTAAGACCTGAAAAGACTCGCAACATGAGCAATGTTTTGTTTTCTTAAAAGGGCTTTTCTTCAATGTCATTCATAAGCCTGCAGAGTCTGTGTCCTGTGGCCATCTTTGAAGAGGTTAATACCCCCACCAGGCAGGGGTACAACGTGAAATCATCGTTGGGACCTCAGAGGACAGACTGTTTCCTTGAATTGATTAAGAAGTTTCAAGGAGAGTGTGAGGACTGTGCTGAGCAGTAGAAACTCGGAGGGAAGAGCTATCTGATGTTTATCAGCAGCACTGGTTTCTTTGAGATAAAATGAAGGGAAAAATAAGGAACATGGGAAAAGGGTACAGAGGGAAGATTAAGATGATCTTCAGGAAGAGCATAGACATAGGAGGCACATAGGGAGACGGGTAAAAATAGAAATATGTTTAACAGAAGGGAAAGCAGAATTAGGGCAACACACACACGCACAAAAAGTCTGCCTTTTAGCATCCTGAATATTTCAGCACGGCCCTTCAGTTCATCTCTGCTTATCATTTACATAACCTGTAGAAAACAAATGCATACTCAAGATATCTGTCTGAAAGGAATGACTTCATCCTTAGCCCTGTTATTTCAAGGTGTTTGCACTTTTTATATTAATCAAAATTCTTTGATAATATAATAGCGTGTTATCGGTGCTATTTAAAGTGATAACACTCTAAATATTGCTAACGTGTACATTGAAAGTGTGTCTGATTTTGTTGTCTGTGTCTCTTGTTTAGTGTTAACGTGTGTCGTGCTTAAGCGATGTATTAATGAACCCTTTTTTTATCCTGCAATGACAATCCTCTAGGCCCGGTCTCTTCATTAATGAATAATGATGGAACAGAGTAGGCAGTTGGGTCATTCTATCCTTTAAGTGCGATGAGCAGACCTGAAGAGAGTGCTGCATTGCAGCTGTGAGCAAAATGGTGGTACGGATGACAAAATACTTTTGAATTATAGTCTGCATTTCTGGAACATTCCGAGTTTTAGGAAGATTGCCAGTTTCCCAAAACATTTTTCTTAGGAATGGAATCTTTTTCTTTTTCTTTTTCTTTTTCTTTTTTTTTTTTTTTCCTATTTAAGAAAGACTTATTCCAATGCCTTCTATTCTATGAACTTGGAAACCACAGCTTCAATAAAAATATCAAGTCACTTATCATGCTGTGTTCAGCAGACACTGGAAGGACTTGGGAACCCTTCTGTTTCATAGTATTTGTATAGCAGTTGGCTAGTAGTCATTTGCATGAAATGCTGGATACCAACCTTACCATGAATTTGGACTGATTTTCCCCAGAATGTTTTGTGTGAGGCAGGAAGGATACAAGAAAAATAAACTGACCAGTTAAGGAACTATACAAAGGGAAGCCTAAACAAAGCATATGAAAATCAAAATAATATTACTGTTTAAAGTTTCTCATGGGACAAACTAACACCTCTGGATTAAGTCGTGTAGATGTTTTAAATGCTCCTTTTCTTGGGTGAGCATAACTGAGATAACTTCAGTGTAAAGAATGTAATTGAGTCCCTAAGTAGTGGTTGTCTAAATCTGTGCCTCTGTGTTACATGATCATAAGTCTTTGAGTGCCTAGAATTTGGTTCCATTCATGTACTAGAAAGTTGGGTTTAGTTGGTTTTCTTTAGTTTCTTTTTGCTTCTTTTCTGTTTCTTGGTCTTTTTGTTTCTCTACTTGCAAGAATTTTTTTCTAATTTGACGAATAAATTATTGTGTTCTCTTGTTGCTTGATATGTGGCTTCAACTCCAAATATCCGTGTTGCCACAACTGTGGGAGGAGGGGGTACGTGTCCCCAGCAGCAGCTTTGGGAAGCTGAGCTGAAAGTGGTCTAAATCAAACTCACTCTAAGGGATTTACCTATTCTCAGCCTGGCAGATCTCTTCCTGATTAACTGTTGTGTTGCCTCTTTGTATGGATGCTCTTACTTTGGATTAAGACTACCTCTTCCCAGTTGCGCTGGATTAAGCACAGCAATGAATTAATGGGCTGGAAGTAAAATGAAATGGCTAGCGCCATATAAACGTAGGTAACTGCTGTGCAAGGACAGTGGTTAAGCCATAAATTGATTAAATGACTTCTAATTTGAGATCTCATTTTAAATAAAAACTTAAGCTTTCACTTGTATAAAGAAGGTTAAGTAGTAATTGTAGGTGTTATTTTGGGGGTATTAGAATCATAGAATCATAGAATCATAGAATCCTAGNGTGTAAAGAATGTAATTGAGTCCCTAAGTAGTGGTTGTCTAAATCTGTGCCTCTGTGTTACATGATCATAAGTCTTTGAGTGCCTAGAATTTGGTTCCATTCATGTACTAGAAAGTTGGGTTTAGTTGGTTTTCTTTAGTTTCTTTTTGCTTCTTTTCTGTTTCTTGGTCTTTTTGTTTCTCTACTTGCAAGAATTTTTTTCTAATTTGACGAATAAATTATTGTGTTCTCTTGTTGCTTGATATGTGGCTTCAACTCCAAATATCCGTGTTGCCACAACTGTGGGAGGAGGGGGTACGTGTCCCCAGCAGCAGCTTTGGGAAGCTGAGCTGAAAGTGGTCTAAATCAAACTCACTCTAAGGGATTTACCTATTCTCAGCCTGGCAGATCTCTTCCTGATTAACTGTTGTGTTGCCTCTTTGTATGGATGCTCTTACTTTGGATTAAGACTACCTCTTCCCAGTTGCGCTGGATTAAGCACAGCAATGAATTAATGGGCTGGAAGTAAAATGAAATGGCTAGCGCCATATAAACGTAGGTAACTGCTGTGCAAGGACAGTTGTTAAGCCATAAATTGATTAAATGACTTCTAATTTGAGATCTCATTTTAAATAAAAACTTAAGCTTCTACGTGTATAATGAAGGTTAGGTAGTAATTGTAGGTGTTATTTTGGGGGTATTAAGAAAGTGTGATTTTTGTTTACTCACTGAAGCTTCCCAAGGATGGTTGTTAATATGTATTTGGTGCTTCTGTTATGATACAGTATAATACTTCGATTTCTGCTAATGTGCCAAACACAAATTCCGAAGTATTTGTAATGTGAGCATGTTTCTGCTTTGAAGAACTGCCTTATTACATTCTCTTGAACGTGCACTTGCCAAAAGACATCCAAAGTTTTCAACTTCTCAAACTATGGAACACGCAATTAAAAAGGTGGAAGAAATCATTCTTGGCATAAAGAACACAGATATTATGACCAAATAAGTGAAGAGATTTGAATACAAATCCTTTCCCACTTTTATCAGCTTGAATAGAGCTTCTTTATAGTTGAGCAATTTTCAGTGGCTTTTTTGCTGGATTTCCGTCTTTTGTATCCCAAAGATGTTTCCTACTTTTGTCATCGGTGAGAACTGGGTTTTGGATCTGAAGTCGTCTCCTTTCAGCAGCCTCCCAGGGTGTGCTCTTGCTTGCTGTTTCTGTCTCCTGTCTGCCTCTGCTGCCTAAATCCCCACAGGTTTGAGCTGGCTGAGGTCAGCAGCTCTAGTTATTTGGGTTTCCACGTCACCCCAGCTGTAAAATACAAGACGAGATGCAGGTCAGAGTCTCCATTTTTCTATGGAATATACAATGGAAGTTACGTATTCAATAAAGAGTGAAAAACAGGCCAGTGAGACACACTACTTATTTGTGGAGAAAACCTATGAGCAAACCTTAGTTAAGTCTTCTATGTTCTAGAATACTTCTATTTAGATTGCATTTTTGAAGTGGGACCAGTTCAGTGTGCACAAAAATATATGGTGTCCTTGACGGCTTCTGACTTACACTCTTGCTACAGCTGGTGACTAGGAACACCTTCCTTGAAGTACTTAACTCTGTAATTTAATTTAGTACTTGATTTGCACTGGGAGAGAAATTTGAGAACTTCAGTAGTGATTATTGCATTCAGATGAGTTTAGTTATGTTGAGGGCTAATCAAGGTGATTGACAATACATGCTTCATGTAAAAGAGTCTATTCTTTTGGGCTTTTTAGTGTGCTAAATTAGGAGGTGTCTGTGGGTGTTGTGTTCCTAATGGAGTTCTGCTGCATGTGGGTAAAAGAATAAAATAATGCTGTATCCCACAGTATATCTTGGGATTGCTTTGGTCACAGTTTATATTTTCTAATCATTCAGAAATAAAACAGGAGTCAAGAAAACGTTGTCACTATTATCTTTATATAAGGCTGAGAACCCTTTGGAAGAAAAACTTTACGTCTATTCCAATAGTGCCATCTTCCCAACTGAACCAGTGCTTCTGCTGGTGGGTCCCCTGCTCTCCTCCGCTGCTCTTTTACACCTAGGCAGCTTTTGTGGACTGAATTAACTAATTACCATAAGACTGGAAGGTCTTTGCCATCTTTTCTCCACTTGTCTATAAAATGGGCCATAGGAGGCTTGTTTGACTTGCTAATTGTCAGTGCCCAGTGACACTAAACTTGGACTATCTGGCTGTGTTCAGTTATGAGATATACGCTGTAGTAATATCTACGGTGGCACCTTTGGGTGAAATTTTACAGCTTCTTTCACTTTTATTGTTCCTCCAAGTCTGTGTGGTACTTAAGCCTACAGGAAAGGTGGATGATGACAGGCTGAGAGAGTTGGGGTTGCTCAGCCTGGAGAAGAGAAGGCTCCTGGGAGACCTTTCAGCCCCTTCCAGTCCCTAAAGGGGCTCCAGGAAAGCTGGGGAGGGACTCTGGATCAGGGAGGGGAGCCATGGGACAAGGGAGAGGGGCTTTAAACTGGAAGAGAGGAGATTTAGATGAGATATGGGGAAGAAATCCTTTGCTGTGAGTGGGGTGAGCCCCTGGCCCAGGTTGCCCAGAGAAGCTGTGGCTGCCCCATCCCTGGAGGGGTTCAAGGCCAGGTTGGACGGGGCTTGGAGCAGCCTGGGCTGGTGGGAGGTGTCCCTGCCCAGGGCAGGGGGGGGCACTGGGGGCGCTTTAAGGTCCCTTCCCACCCAAACCGTTCTGTGATTCTGGATGATGTAAAGGATGGGTCCCATTGTTTATGAAGAAGCTGGCGCAAATAGGTAATGAGAGCATGACAGCATTACGCAGGTAACATTGAGCGCACACTGTGTGTGCTGTGTTAGAGCTTTCAAAGGCCTAATTAGTTTAATGTTCCTGAGCAGTGGGATGTAATCCACTGGATGCTCAAAAGCATCTTATTATCTTACTGTCTCCTCACGAGTTGGGCATTGTGGTTTTTGGGTTGACATCATTGTCACTTGCAGGAGTGATAATGGCATTTAATGTTACGTTGCAGATGGCGTAATGACTATAGCACTTTTTCTTCAGCGTTCTCACTTTTTTTTAGATACCTTGAGTACTCTCCTGAATAGACAGCAGCGTAAGACCCACTGTGGCAAATGCTATGCCTCTCACAGAGGCATAGCTTGGAGCGAGTACAGTTGCTGTGTAGCTGACATTACTCACAGGAAAAGCAGCTGACACTGACAAAGATAGCCATGAAGTTAAGAAGAGTTGCCAAGTAGCAGCACTGGGAGGTAACACCTCAGAAAAATGCATCTCTCTGCTGTCTGGCTTATTTGTTGTCGTTTTCTGAAGTGAGGGTGGGAGGGAATCATGCTGTGGGAGCAGACTCGGCAAAGTGGGTTGTGGTATTTTCATTTTGACTCTCTTACAGACATCACAAAAATGTGCCTCTTTCTTCAGAACAGAAGATTTCTCCTTCTGTTATTTATTTAACATAAAAGATTAAAACATCTATATGAGGTATTAGCTACCTTAAGCTACAAATTCCTAGCCTTGTCTAGAAAAAAACCCTCTTTTCCATGCTGCTGGTGTTACCAGAGCATATGTTGTTCCTTTTAACCTTTCCAATAGGCTTCATCAAATAAATACGATCTATAGACCCTTGGAACTGCTTATACTAAAGAGACAAACTATGGTGATTGCAGTGACAACTACTAATAGTAAAAAATAAATAGAGAGATGCATGGGACTTTCAGAATAGTGGATAAGAGCCTGATGCTGTACTGACTTAGAAGTCTGTCTAACGCATCTTCAGCTGCAGGATGGATGTCTTCCCCTCTCAGGCCGTGCTTTCCCAGTTGCACGTGCTTTGTCCCTTGGGCGTTTACTTTCTCAGGTTACCGGGACTCCTCCTGAGTGGACATGCTCTATGGAGCTGAACAGAAAAGCATGAGAAGTCTTTAACGAGTCCATATCAGCCTGAGAGTAGGTTACGGCGTGGAGGAGCCAGCTGAGGCTCTCCGTAGCATCTCTTCACTGTGTTGACTTTCAGTCAGATGGCCTCAGTTTCTGGGACGTTTCACGGACATGTTTGTCCTTTGCATATAACGTTTTACTTGCAAAACCTCAAGTGACGTGAAGTTGTACTGTGATAAGAAATGGGAAAAATCGAAGTTGAAGGCTTTTAAACACCTATGAACAGTAGACAGTCTAGCAGCTATTTTTGTAACTCTGGGGTTTTTTTTGTTGAGGTGTTACTCGGCAGCGGGAATACCCAGGCTCAGCGTCACCGGTCACCCTCGCTTGCTGTTGGCAGTAAGTATAGGCCTGTCCACATGTACAGGTGGATGTGTGGCTCCATCCTTATTGTCCCTCTCTCCTGCGAGGAGAGGGTCCCCAGCACAGACCCTGGGGTACTCCTTGCTCTGCCGCTTGCCCACGGCAGCCTCTGCTCCTGCTGGTGGCTGGGTGGTGGCTCCCTGTCTGCCTGCACCTACTCCAGGGCTCAGAGGCAGCAGATCCTTCCTGTGGGCACTTACTTCTGCCACGAAATCAGCGCTTTCCTACAGACTGCGACCGATGGTGGTGTTTTCCTGGGAGACTCTCGTTTCCCAGGTGGCGCCGAGCCGCGCAGGCCGGCAGGAGCTGCCTCTGCAGCAGTGGGAGCGGTTTCCTTGTCGGCAGCGCTGCTCGGGCTGAGGTTTGGGAACAGAGAGTGGCAGGTTGATTTCAGGGTCTTTTTTCCCTCCCCATCGCCTGTGGTTGCCATTAGCAACACATATAAAGTGATGAATTTCTTTGTAGGGTCCACAGAGAGTGATGGTAAGTGGTTATGAAGGTGTGTTAATTAAGGAAGGCTTTCCACTTTGACTTCATTATGTGCTCATTTATTTTTTGTTCTTTTTCTTGGCTAAGGCCTTGGATCTCCTCCATTAAACTTAGAAGGCTGCTGTTCTCTGCCATGACCCCATTTGTATGTTAGTGTTTTCAAGCCTGATCCTGCAGACTAGCCAGCGAGTGTGTCTTAAGCTGTACAGGGATGCTTAATTTGATTTAAATATGAAGGGTAAGAAAAAGCTTTCACGTTATCTGTAACAATCATACTATAACTCAGCATTGTAATAGCGCGCTTTTGATACTGTTTGGTTCATGCTCTCCGTCAGCTTCACTCAAATGGTCCCATCCCGTACGTCTGTGTTTCAGTAGGAAATCAGAGCTTTGTGGGTATTACATGAGCCGTGCAGACAGCATTTGCACAGTCTGCTCCAAATCACAGTACTACCTGCTGTGGGAGTGAAATCCTAGCTTTGTTTAAAGCACCAAAAAAAGGTGTTTGAAGAAACTATCTCAAGGCTTTGACTACCTGGGAAGGGGGGAAAGAAACCATTACGCTCCCCTGTTCCTTCTCGTCTCTTCCCAAAAGCCCCAATCCCAGTAATCTGCTGAGGGTGTTGTGGTGCAGAACCAGCACAAAGTACCCAGCAGCTGCGGGGTGTCCCACTGGCCTGGGCTTTGGTGGCGTACCTGCAGTAAAGACCTTCCATAACTTCTAGGTAACTGTCACTTAGTGCTAGGTGAAGATCTGCGCTGTTACCGCACTGTTGCTTATATATAATCTAACAAGGAATTTTAATGACTTCTTTATTATCTGGTTGGCAATGTGTGGGAGCTGGGTGTTGGATATACAAATTAAATTATTAGTATTTATTAGTATTGCTGCCCAAAATGTGTAATGAGTTCATTTTACTTGATACATCAGGACAGAGCCAAAGAAAAACATCTCCAGGAGCCTGTGGTACACAAGAGGAGACCTATGTAAGTGGTGTAACCATTACTGAGGGGAGCAGGAGCTGAAGGACTAATTTCTGGTGGGATGATTATCTTCCCTCTCAACAGCCAGACTCCCACTGACAGCAGTACGTTTGTCAAAAAGAAATCCTAATTCCTCTTTCTTCATGCGGGACCTTCGGCTCTCGTTGAATGCTTTGCCACCAGCCTTTGCAGAAAGCTTTATGGTGGCTGTTTAGACAAGAAAAATATTAGTCATCTCCTATGATACATATCTTGCCTTGAATATTTGATGTCTCGTCTGTTGCCTTCCTAGTTGCTCCTGGTTATGCACGGCACATAGGTCCGGCCTTTGGATTATTATGAAATCGTAGCGTGTCTTTCAGACGTGTGGCTTTTTTAGGGGCTACATTACATCACTCTCGGCAACCGTTTCTGGTTCTCCTGTTATTAGTCATCTTATGTAAATTATTTGTTCCTGGGTTAATAGCTTCTTTAAAAAAGAAATTAGAAGAAGAGAGAAGAAATAAAACCAAAATGGCTAGATGGGTAAATGAATGAAACATGGCGTGGAGCATTCAGTGCTTCTTGGCAGTAATAAATCCTGCGTGGTGTCTTGCAGCTGAGCATAAATCAGGAGCCCCAGGAGATGTGAATTTACTCCCCTGAACTGCCACCAGACTCTCTGGGGCAAGAACTTCAGCCTTTCACTGCCTCATAAAATCGAGATAAAGTTGCTGGCGCGTTTCTATAGCTAGAAGGAGAATGAGAGATGGAAACTCATTGTCGAAAAGCAAGTCATTACGTATCTGTTCCTAACGTTTACATTAGACGCATTGGTCTATGAAAATGTTAAGCTCTTCAGTTACTTTATTTTTTAAAAAGTCCTGGATTTAGAGATGTATTTATGCACTTTGTGTCACACGAACAATCAGAGTGATTGTTCTGATTGCAGCCTGTGCCGGGGAGGGTTTCCATCAGGGCTTTTGTAGCCATTTAGCTGCTTTTCAGCTACTGCGGGTGGTCCCTGTGCTGTGGGTGGCCGCTGAAGCCCTGGCAGAACTGGAGAGGGCAGGACATGGTGACTTGGCCAGTGGTTGCCATTAGAGGTGAAGAGGGAGGATGATTAATGAGGAAATGGAGGGGGAGGTAATTAATTTCCTCGTTCTGCCACTTCTGCACCCCTCAGTTCTCTCTGTCGGCTGTTTAGGTCGAGCTGTAAAGCGTTTGGCTCCAGGAGGTTCTAAATCCTGCAAAAGGGTCTCCCGGCAGAGCTGCCAAATGCACTCGTAGGAAAAGCACCAGCAGCATGATGCTTACGGGATATGTGCTAGGTAATTTGGAATTCCGAAGGCTTTTAATTTTGGGACAAATTTCTTAAAATTTATGTAAACAAATGTAAGCAAGTAATGTTAATGAGAACAGGTCATGAGATTCATTACACGTTGCAGACAGCTTTGTTGTTGCGAGACTAGAAGGAAATTATGCTTTGTTGAGGTTCATTCACTAGTGAAATTCAAATTCAGCTTGCTGAAACCGGTAAGTGCTCTCATTAAACACTCTCGTACTGATGGGCTGGGCTCTCTCAACTGATTTTACTTCAGTATGACCTAAGCAGAATTTCAATGTACTGCGTCAAAAAATGTTCAAGCAACCTGCGCCATAAAACTGGGAGGTCGCAGAGGCCTCCGGTCTCGGTGTGAGTGTTTTCACTTTGTGTTTCACGTCTTTGGTGTATGTTCTAGTTTGGAAAAAAGCATCTTGTGGCAGTAAAACAGGGTAGTTTAATGCAACATACATTTTTGTGGCATATCTGGGCCAAAGCAGGTGTTTGTTTTACTTCGATATCCTTTAAACAAGTGTCATGAAGAATCCATGAGCTACTGAAGACTGATGTTGGATTACATCATGGCGTACTTGATGACATCCATATACATAAGGGACAAAAGATATCTTCCTTACCATTTGATCAAAGCCATAATTGCAGTTCGCTGTGCACGTCTCCTTGCCTTCCCCGATTTCTTGGGAAAGGACAGTTCCCTAAGGCAGGTCTCGGAAATTAAATCTGTTAGTTACTAGCTATTCATTTAAATTGAAAATTTGACTTTTTCAGCTCTTTCAGTCACTCGATAGATAGTACTTCTTGGATTGAAGTGGAAGAAGAAAAGGCCTGCTGTCACTTCTACCGTTTTCAAGAGAGAAAAGCAAAATAATCCACAAAATAGCGCTTCCAAAGCTGCCAGAGAGTAAAGTCCCAGTAAAAAGGCTGAAGGAGATTGTGGGTTTGGGTTTTCTGTGTCGCAATGGTAGTAACTGGGCTAATATTTCTGGTTGACATTAGGAAGTTCTGAGAATCTGTGCGAGAGCTATAGAAGCTGGTGGGGCAAGTTACCTGAAAGCGTTATGTAGCAGTGGTAATGGGAGGGCTTGTTCCGTAGTTAAACGTGAAATAAATGGAATTGGTGAAACAAGGCAAAGGAAATGGAATAATTGCTGAGGTGATACTTCGGGGTGTTTTCCTGTTTAGCTTCTGTGAATACCTAGGTAAGGTGACACTAGGAACGCTCATCATTTGGCAAGAGCGTTGGAGACAAGGGTGATGGGAGCTCATGAGATAAGATACGGGACTGTGTTCTGATAGGAAGAATTCATGCACGTTGTATATAATTAGGAGTCACTGATCAAAATAGTCGGTTTACCTCTATGCAATAATTTCAACGTCAGTTCGGAATCACTGTGAAGCCTTTACTTCCCTCGATGAACAATTTTTTTTGCTTGTGAAGTTACATATGCTGTGATTTTTAAAGCATTTTGTGTACAGTTTTTGCTGTTTTAAATTTCTATCAACTCTTCGGATGCATCCGAAAATGTACAGAAGGAAGTTGGGAAGTAATGAGTGGTTTATTTGCACAATTAGTGCAAATGTAATTCTGCATTCTTCATATCTTACTTCAGGCAGATGTGAAACATTCTCTGAAAAGTTCTACAGGGTTTTTTAATTGTTGCTTTAGTAGTGATCTGCATTGGCTATTTTTGGAACATCGAAATCGTTCTCTGCTTGCCATGCTCCATTTGGTCGCAGTGGAGATGACTGTCAGAGAAATACAATTTTCCAGGAAGCATTAATTGAACTGATGGTTTTATATTCAGCAGGCAGTAACTGACAGATGTAGATAAGGAACAGAGAAAATTCATTAAGTGGCATTTCTCCAGTTTTTTAATTTTTTTCTCCCTCCAAAAAAGCAACAATTAAAACAGTTTCTGTATAAAGATGTGCCAGATGAAATCAGACATTAATTTAATACACTGCACAACATTGTAGAAGATGTTTTCTATGCAATTGCTTTTGTTCTCCCACAAATTTCGAACACATTTTGGGGAAAATTTTTGGAAATGGAAACCTGAAGAAATCACTTAAGTACTGTGAGCATCAGTAATAAATCTTCACAATATTTCCTGACCCTGTGCATACTATTCCTATATAAATTTAATGCAAATCTGCATAATAATTCTGAAACACTTGGGTCGAGCAAAGAAGTATTGCACAGGCTCAACATAGAAAAGCAATTAAAAAAAGATAAAATATTCATGCTTACGTGGACACATGATCATAAGAAAGCCGGTCTGTGGCTTATTTGATACAGAATATAAGATGGAGATGGAGGCTGCTTCTTTTACCAGTGACATATGAATCATAAAATCATAGAATCATAGAATGGGTGAGGTTGGAAGGGACCTTTAAGATCATCAAGTCCAACCATTAACCCACCCTGACAAAAACCCCTTCTAAACCATGTCCCTCAGTACCTCATCTACCCTTTTCTTAAACACCTCCAGGGATGGGGAATCCACCCCCTCCCTGGGCAGCCTGTTCCAATGGTTAATAACCCTTTCAGTGAAAAAATGTCTCCTGATATCCAATCTAAACCTGCCCTGACATAACTTGAACCCGTTTCCTCTTGTCCTATCCCTTGTCCCCAGGGAGAAGAGAGGTCAGCCCCCATCTCTCTCCACCCTCCTTTCGGGTAGTTGTAGAGGGGGATGAGGAAAGCTTGAACTGGTATTCCCATTCTTTTTT
>VXBO01001819.1:0-27383 GCA_013400135.1 Rhinoptilus africanus | reverse complement strand
GTTTGTGTGTTTTGGTGTTGGTTTTTTTTCCCTTCCACTCTTTCCCCTTAGGTCCTTGCTGAACCTCTCAGTTGTTCTTGCAGGAATGACTTAATTACAATTTGCAGTTCTTCTTTCCCTTTCGGAAGCCATCTCCATACCGTCTCTCCTGCAGTTCAGAGGAGATCAGCAGCATCGCCCGGGTTGGGTGCATCCCCCATCTGTACCCTGGTTGAACTGGTTAACAATTTTCAGACTTGTGCTAGCACCCTCACTGGCAATGTCTGAGCCTTCCTGAATCCTCTCCCTTGTTACTGTCTTCAGGCCTTATATCACACGTGGCTCTTATTACCCAGTTGCAAAAAACACTGATGTCAACACCTGACAATCTTTTACTGTTTACATGAATGTAACAAACCTTTTAACTCTTCTTCCTTGAGTTCTGTTTCCTTCTGTGGGTTACAAAGGGGAACACGTAGCCCAGGGTGGGATGTTTTTCCATCCCGGTGTTCAGAGTGAAGCTGCAGGCATGATGTCTGTTTTCAAGGGTACCGTTCTTCGCAGCTTAAGGGGGGAAAAAAGGGAAAAGTCTTTTTGGTTGAGGTAGCTGCTGTTAAAATTCCCAAGGCAAAAGTCGACATTGAAAAAGAAGTCAAATGATCGGTTACATTGCTTAATCCTGCTCAGCGGAGGTTTGGCTGGGTGAGCCTTCCTCTTACTTGTGCAGTGAGGTGAAAAGAGGAAAAAATACAGAATCAGGGCATGGTCCCCTGAAATGTGGTCCTCCCAAGCCATTGCAGGAAGCTGTTGCAGGGCTGTGGCCAGAGTGCCTGCTCACCTCTCATGACTCAGTTTCCTTACAAGGGACCGTTTTTCCTGGGATTCACCACTCGGTTGTTTCCTTGTCATTCCTATAATGTGCCACATTGCTTGGTGAGGGGGGACTTAAGTTGGAGATTTAAGTGGGAACGGGTGGGCGTAGAGCTGGAGAGGAGATACAGCTGACCCACAGCTCCCACCAGGGCGGTTGCTTGTCTTGTCCCTGTGCTAAGCCTCCTCTTGAGGAGGTGCTCACTTACACTCATGGTACAACTGTTGTGTACATATCTCGCAAATCTTACGCTCCTTCTATGTAAACCTGAAGAAGCAGACGTGCAGGGACTGAATGGACAGCAGGACGCAGCCAGACACAGAAATGCAAGAGCCAACATGCTCCTCAATGCTGGGTTCTCCAGACAGCTGTAAAAGGTCTTCACTGCAGAAGGAAAGGCAGCCATCTGATGTTTGGATCAAAAACTCCGTGCAAATCAGTCTGAGGGGGGAAAAAACCCCACCCCAAACAAACAGCTTACCCCCTCACCTTGTCCGGGTCTGTTGCTTGGGATCAGAAATGCTCTGCTGTTCTCATCTCTCAGGTTACTGCCCGTGAAGGTACGACTCAAAATATGTCTCTTGACATTTCATTGCACTGAACGTGTCTGTAGAGATAAGTCACGGTGGGAAAGATTTGACCAGCCATTAGTGCAGGTATCTGTGGAAGGAAAAAAAAAAAGTTAACATTTCGTTCATATATGTGTGTATAATATATATAAAAGAATATAAAGCAGCTGGCAACAAAGTTCTCTTTCTTAGTTAGGAGTGAAAGTGCTGCACTTAATACCAGCTAGCATGAATTCGTCCAGTTTGTGGTCTGTAGTGGTGTACATTTTTTTAAAAAAAATATTTCCATCCAGTTGGTTGCGTCCAGTCCTCCTCCTTGCAAGTCCCCTGCCCTCGATGCAAGTTCTGCTGGAGCAGAAGAGCTGCAGGAGGCTGCCTGCTGGGTTTCGGCTATGCACAAGTACAGCGTCAGGATAGAAAGATCCAGCGTCTCTCCCAGTTCCCCAGCACTTATTATAGGTATTATGGAATCTCTTGGATTAAAAAAAAAAAAAAGTTACAATAACATGTAATTAAGACATTCCTCCTTCAAAACATTCCAAAATTTTATTACTGTGGGCAATATCTTTTTGTGGTTCCTGTTCTCGACTTTCCTTCGATCAGTTTGTGGTTTTACTGCTTTTCACGTGACATCGGGGCTACTACAGGGGATTTTTACCCTAATAACATAGAGCAGACATTCAGGCATTCCCCTTCGTGCAGGGGAAATAAGGAATACCGCCTTTCTAATACAGCTCTAGGGTCACGTGAACAAGTTCGCTAATCGTTCTGTATTTGCATGTATAAACAGCTGAAATTTCCCATCCAGCTTTTAACTTTTTCCGTAAGTTGGTTTTGGGTTTTTTTTTCGTAGGTTCATCATTTTGGGGGGGTTTTTTGTTTTTTTGTTTGTTTTTAATTTTACCCGAGGGTAATTCCTACCCACCGTTGCCTGTATTTGCAAATCAGCCAAAATCCTATCCCAGTTTATTATTATCTTCAGATTCACGAGCAGGGTTTATCTTCTGCTCTTGAATGCATTTCTCTGCGTATTCTCAACTCTTCATATTTCTCAACTATATTGATCTTAGTATTTGCAGGTAGCTGATGTTTGGAGTCTCTCACTCCTTTATCCAATTCTTAACAATTCCTGCTCTCAGAGAAATGGTTTTGGGTTGGGTTTTTTTGTTGGTTGGTTGGTATTTTTGTTTTAAGAGTTATTGCCCAGACCATAAACTTCTTATATTCTCTTTGCAAGAAGTGTATTGTTTTGGTAGATTGATTTGCTTTTCTCTGGGGGTTCTAGAAATCGTATGTTTTTCTGATGAAACCAGCTTATTCTTAAATTGCATAAATACACAAAAGGCCTGCTGGGGAAACCTCAGAATAGATCCCAGTGTACGCAAACACATATTGGCGCAGGAGAAACACACAGGTGTCCTTTGGGCAGGAAGCAAACGCTGGCGATCAAGTGACTAGCAGGATCGGCTCTGCAGGAGCACTGCCATCTCATCTGGTCTTGGACGTGGTGCTCGCTATTATTAAATTCTGCAGCAGAGTACAATCAGTTCCTGCCAAATGTAAACATGCTGGGTTTATTGTTTTTTATCTTTATTCATCATTTGTATTTCTTTAACACTAGAGATGAGCACTAGTGAATCTATGCGTGGCTCAAGATCTCATTTAAACAAGAAATACTCATGCGCCTCCTTTGCTTAAATGACCCTGGGGGAATAAGCAGTCGTTTCAAAAAGTAAAGAAAAGAAAAAAAAATGTTAAAAAGAAGGCAAAAGCACCAATTATTGAGGAACTCTAACCAAATTTAATTAAACGTAATAAAAAAGTAACCTCAGATAAATAACCACATGAAAATCTTGAGCCATCCTCTGAGGAATTCAGTTCATTTACTTTTTAGGGAGACACAATGGGTATAATTGAATATAAACAAAATGTTTCAATTGCAGCATGTATCAATTTTTACCTTGTCTTTACCCATACAGCCCACATCCGGGATTTCATGATATATTTCCCTTAGCATTTTAAGTCAGTAGGGCTGCATGGTTAATGAAGCACATTAATTTTTTTGATTCCTTTGCCAGGCTTTTACATACGGAGAGTCTTGCAGGGGCAGTTCAAGATCCTAGGATAAAGATTTTTACAGGAAAACGTTGCATCTGTCTCCCTGTCTCTAAAAATCTCTCTCCTTAGGTTTCATTAATATGCACTTAATATATTTGCTTAATGAGTGAAAGAATCAGAAATGTCAGAAATGAGTCAGCTGAACAAAGTTAATTCTCTGTTCTTTGTGACAGTTTTAGATCTTAATCTTTTTTTAAAAAAAAATTTTGCATGTGATGATATAGATTGCATTAAAAATACATAAACGTAGGCAGCATAAAAGCCTGGTTTGTAAGGCCAACAATAATGGTTTTTACAAACCTCCTAAAATCGTGGCAGTATATAGCAATAAACAACCGTAAGTCTTTTGGCTGCCATCCCACTTACGAAGCCAACATTAATATGAAAAACTGACTCCACAACCTATGCATGTGCACCTTGTATTTAAATAATACCATCAAGCAATATTTTGGTACATCGAAAATCCTTTCTCTCTTTAAGTCCTTTCCATAGTGTAAAATGAATGGTAGAAAATACAAAGCCTTTTGAAAATAGAATGAGCTAAATTTCATTCATTTTAATACTTTGCAGTGATTTCGGTCTTAGCTTCCACCTTGCCTGGTGAACTATGTTGGTAAAAAAGCAAACCAACCCAGCATCCCTCAGCAATTCCTGGAAATAATTTCAGGATTTCATTGCACGTGCTGCAAACAACAATAATTAGCAAACATCTTCGCATCTCTCCTGTATCTCAGAAGGTCAAGGGAACAGCTGAACTGTCCTGTAATCCCCGCTGTCGGTGTCACCTCATTGCCCCTTGGCACGGCAGGGAGGATCCGGCTGCCCTTTCCCCCCTCTTTATCCCTACTATTTGCAGGCTGGAAGCTCTGGTTTCAGTTTTTCAGGACTTTCAACCATTTGTACAGTGCAACATCATCTTACCCCAAAGCAGATACTTCTTCAGAGGGTTTTAGCTCGAACTTAATTTCACTTTAGCCCTTAATTAGAACAGATTTGGAATTACGCACACCACCCCGTTTATCTCAGAGCGCCTTCAAATGAGAGGTTTTTTTACTATAAAAACCTAAAATGTGTATACTACTCTCTAAGTCTGTATAGAATGTGTTCCATAAGGCCCGTCAGGTGCTGGGTAATACTAAATCAGTGGGAAACAGGTCGGCTATAAGAGGGTATAAGGGCAATGCGGCCTTAAAAGCTGATATGTCCTGATAGAAATCCTTTATCGTCTTTGCTGCTAAATAAATAACACTGATCCAGCTGACACCGCACTAGGGGTTTTTATTGTGCTGTCCAAGGAGGAAAATTTCCAGGACAAGCTGAGACAGTAGGAGTGCAGCTATTAGGAAATAGCATTTTTATATAAAATAGATTAATCTCAAAGTATATATTAATTTCACAGTTTTCAAAACACAACTTTTGAGGGGGGTGTTGTTGCACACACTCAAATACTTCTGTCATTCTTCATAAAAATTAAGCCATGAGATTCCCAAAGGATTTTTTTAAACTGGTCTAAGCCGTCTGTCTGTAGAAGGGCTGAAGCAGTTGGCATCCTGGAAAATAGAAGTATTTGCCCTCTTAAAAACAGCTTGTTCTGCCAGAACCCCACCATTTAACCTCCTTCCTCCCAAAGCTAGGATGAGGTGAAGCAGCATATGGCTTCTAGTGACATTATCCCAATCTGTTTTGCTAAATAAAACAGTTCCTTTAAGAAATTGCTTAGGAAAGTATCTTACTTTTTAGTTCCTGCCCTAAATTATACTTCCAGTGCACTTCCTGGTCTAAATGTCCAGGAGTGGAGGACAGAAAAGGTTGGAGTCTCCAGCTCGGACACGTGTGCCCAGGCTCTCATGATGCAAAGTATCTCACTGTCTTCCAACACTTGTATAAGGCTGTTTTCCCAAGGAGAAAATTGTGCACCTTTGAGTTGTCATTACCTGGCTACAGTATTTCATTTTGGAAACATTTTTGCTTTTATGGGGATTTCTAGATTCAAAAGATGGGAGAAGTTTAGGTTTAGGGCTCCGAAGTGGGTGAATTGTCAGGAGTCCTGGGTGGGATTGGGGTGATGGAGAGCACGATGCGAGGACGCTTTGGTGGCTCCTTCCAGAGGTCTGTCCCCATACTCAAAAGCACTATCAACAATACTTAAGCCACTCTTGACAGAAATCTGTAATTTGTATTTCTAAAAGGTTCCAGGGATGCAAATTCTGTGTCTTTCCTAGATAATTTGTCTAAGCGTCCATGCCATGACGCAGTTACTCCTGATGTGCAACCGAAATGTCTCGTAAGCATTTAAACATACTTATTTAGTTTTTTACATCGAAGAGAAAACCAATTTGTCATACTTATATATCCAGCCGTGTGTTGTCTACTTGAAGAAAACTTGATTCTAAATACCGATGTATAGCTGTTTATGGGAAGTTACCCAGCTTTTTCCATAAGAATATGAAATTTGAGTAACTTGTCAATAGTATAGAGGAATGCGAGTGTTGCACTGAATTTCACAAAGGGAGCCAAAATAGTATCTTAAAAGGATTTAGCTGGTGTTTAAAAAAAAATGAAAATTCCTCCAAACCAATGAAAATCCAAAAGGTCTGAAAATATCTTTCCTTGCAAAAGGAAATAATAGGAATACTGAGTGTTTTCTTACTGGATTGTGAATTTAAAAATCAGTTCTAATTTAGCAGCTTCAAAACCTCAAATATTTTTCAAATTTGCAAAAATCTTAAGTTTATTATGTGACATTTTTTAATTCAAAGTATTTTTGGATCAGGTGATAGGACTATTTTCCAGTTTGAGAGGAGGGTGCTGTTTGCCAACTAGTCCACGTCAGTTCAAACAAACGCTGTGAAAAGCCGAAGTCCATGTGTGCTCATGGTTCATGTCCCTTGGTGGGGTTGAATTAGAATGGAAAATTGTTATCTGGGAAAAAAAAACAAAGCACAGATGAGTGAAACAAAACAGGTAAACCTGTCTGAACACACAAGCTGTGATGGCAAGGCAGGTGTCAGATCTACAGCATGTTGCTGCTTTTTTGGGTGGTTGGCTTTTTTTAGAAACCAGTACCAGTAAAACAGACCTTTGAGACAAAATATCTGAAACTCAGCATGAAGTGTATACACACACAGGGTATTGTGTGGGACCTGGGAAAAAGAATCTTCAAGTCTCTCAACTTCAAATCTTTGTAGATGCACTTGAGGGTTTCTTTTTAAAGCTTAAAAAAAAAAAAGAAAAGCTTTCAGAATGAGACTAGAACAACCCCCCCCTCTGCCGAGCTCCACCTTCAGGAGTAAAGCGCAGAGCAGTGAGGGTTTGGTATTACAGTCCCCATCCGTTACATCTAATGCAGTAGAGCTAGTACTAGGTATAATGGCATTGAACTGTACTACTTTTTAACTACGTGCATTTATGTGCGCATATACTTATACGTACGCATATTTTCATGTATGGATATATACGTACATATATCGTATCGGAAAAGTAACAACTGATTCCATTTTATTTCTGTTACTGCATAAGGAGTTCTGCCTTTTCTCTCTAGGATATGCTGCTCATCTTGTTTCAGTTAAGTATGTATAAACTTTTAGAATCTTAAAAATGAGATGAATTGAACCCCAAATGACTGTATAGAATCACAGAATGTGTTGGGTTGGAAGGGACCTCTGAAGCCCATCCAGTCCAACCCCCTGCAGGGAGCAGGGACATCTCCAACTAGGTCAGGTTGCTCAGAGCCTCATCCAGCCTGGCCTTGGGTGTCTCCAGGGCTGGGGCCTCCACCCCCTCTCTGGGCAACCTGGGCCAGTGTCTCACCCCCCTCAGTGTAAAGAACTTCATCCTAATGTCTAAACATATATATATACAAATATATAGAATGTATGTTCTAAATCGAGGTTATCCTAATTACATGCAGCTTCATCTTGCTTTGGATGTTTCTACATGAATGTTTTGGTTTGGAGTGAGTATACTTCAGAAGTGACATCTCCTGTTTGTCCCCGGTTAATACGCTTTGGTTCCCATCGCAGGGTGCTTTCGGGGAGTGCACGGGCTGGATGTGCGTTCAGGTGGGATTTCATCCCATCCTTTAGGATGAAACTAAACTGAAAAGCGTGGTCCAGAAACATTTTTCCTTAGCACCTAGATTTGCACTGTAAAACGACTTTTGTAGGGCCCCACTATTTACTAGTGTTGATAGGACTTTTTAATGCCTTCTGGTGCAAGACGTTGTGATGTAATGTTTAATCTCTTACTGACGTGATTTTACACCTCTTAAAGCTTTATAGCACAAAGTAATGAAGGTGAGAATTTTAATGAAAGTTAATAAACACTGCAGTTTACGAGCTGGTTTTGTGGCTGAGGTCTATAAATCTCTCATATCTTTTTCAACCTGGTTTTCTTGTTCTCGTGAATATAACTGATGAGTGAAGGAGTACCAGCATCCCAAAGAGGCCGAGGTCTTCCCAGAACTGTCTCTAGGGCACATCGCCAGAGCCTAAGGTCAGAAGAGTTCAATCTTCTGGTTTTGCAGTGTCCCAGCTGTATTAGGTTGCTTAAGCAACTCAGTGGCAAATTCTCTTAATCAGTGTCTTTTGAGCTGTGGACGGTGGAGACTCTGTGAATTACTTTGAAGGGGCCTATTATTGGGGGTTGGAATTAGATGATCTTTAATTTCCCTTCCAACCCAAACCATTGTGTGATTAGAATCAGTAACCTGTTCCTGGTAACCTCTCTCTGCAGGGCTGGTGGGTTGGAGGGGGTTGACAATTATTCTTTAAATGGTCTAGATGTATGAAATGTATCAGTCGGCAACCATAACTTCATCCGGTGATCCAGGGTGATTTTTTAGAAGCTCCAATGAAATGCCTGTCAAGAGTTGCAGGCAAAATTAACTTTTTTTCAATATTCTTTGGTAACGTTTCTGTTAAATACAATCTTTCTGCAAAATCATCTTGGTTAGAACATCTTCTTTTAAAGACACACGCATTCTCCCCCAAGAAAAAAAAAAGGGGAATATTTTTTGTAGAAAGTACATTTTGTTTGTATCAGAACACAGTCAAAGAGTCATGGAACAGTACAAGCATCCGTTCCTCAGGCAGATCCCACCCTAAAAGCCTTCCTCGGTGATTTGCTCTTCTCACAAAGTCACGATTCTGTGATTCTTCTGATCATTCTGCTTCAGACAGAAAGAGAACAGGCTTTGTTTGTAAGGCTTTAGTAGATGAAGCATAAGTAAGAAAGACAGCTCTCAATCTGATCATGTATTTATGAAATGTTTGTTGCTCTATGTTCATGTTAAATGCTTTTCTTAGGTCTATTTAAAGTCAAATGTCTTGACAATAGCAAGTTTGCTGTCAAGCAGACATTAGTATTCATGGACTTCTGTTTCCCAGTGCTGTCGGTGGTCTGCACTGGGAGCAGTAGCTGAGGAAGGTTATTTCGGAAGTACTGGAAATCGTCAGGGAATGCTACATGAGAAATGGGAGTATTATTCCTGGTTTTAGAAGCTTACTTAAGGAAGTGCAGCTGTAGGGTTTGTGCGGAGTGCCTGGGTAGCTGGAGCTCCAAATGTACCATGTTCTCTTGAGATGATTTTTTTTTTTCGCCTTCAGCCATTTGTTCAAGACCTAAATGGGCCGTTTGTGTTTAATAAGGCAAGTTTATGAAAAGGCAAGTTTACCCCGATAACTGCAGTGTTCCCAGTGCAGGTTGGTTAAACAGCGAGGTTAGAATTCTAAATCAAACTTTCACTGATCCATGTGAAAAAAGTCACCATATGGACAGCCACTTCACTGCTGATAGCAATCTCACAGAACTTCTAGTTTCTGCCTATCAGTTTTATTCATAATGTTTTGTTTGCTTTGGCATTATAGCCTATTTGAAGTGTGGTCTTACAATACGTGATCATGAAAAAAGGCGTTCTTTTCCCTCCTTATTTTACTCTGAATCAGCCAGTGCCGTTTATATCAGTGTTCCAGTCAAGTGATTCAAAACTCACGCGGTTCGCTGGGATCACACTCTCCCACATTGTTAATTCAATGCAGTGCGTACATCTTTCAAATTGAGTTTGTCTTTTACATTCAGTTTTGTCATAGTTCAGACATTTAAATAATATCATCTGAATGGAATCCCTTATTTGTTCCTTCGTTGCTGTAAATTGGTTTGCTCTGTTGTTGATGCATTTTAAACCTAAACACTTTTGTGATACAGTCAAATCAGTTGAGTTATCATCAGAAACCCTGACAGGAGGTATCGAGGCTGGCCACTAAACAAAATTTCACAGCCAAGTATTGATATGTATTTCTGTTATGTATTGGAACTGAACCAGGATCTTTCAGCTTTTTTCCATGAAAAACCCTGAGAAAAGAGCTTAAACTGACTGACTGAGCAAGAGCGTTTAAAGTTAACGCCATGTACACACCTGGTTTGCATTCTTGGAAGAATTACTTAAATTTGGAGAATTTTGTAACTCCATTTTTTTATGTCCTGGATGCATGTAAAGAAGCCTTTGAGCTTACCCAGAATTTCCATTTTGGACGTTGATATTTGTATTGAAATGAAAAGTTAATCAGAAAGAGTTGGTTTTTTAAATTTGATATAATTTCTTTCAGTATCTGTGTAGAGACAGTTAAATAAAAATAAGCATGTACTTTGTGGAATAGCTATAGGTTATACTCACAGAAACACAAGCTGTTCGTAAGCGGTAGATTTACTAGGGAAGGTCACTGTTACAATTATCCCAGCACAGCCTCCCTCGTTAGACAAAGCTCTTGCTCTGTGGAATATATTATCCTCTGCTGGGAACTAGTTTTTGACTACTGGTCTTTACTTCTCTCAATTAACCTCTAAATAGTTAATTACTTAGAGAATTTAAGAGAAGACTAATTATTTCATTTCATTATTTTTTCTTTTTTGAAAACATTTTTGCTGTCATACGTTAGTGAGTACGCCTGTGAAGCTGTTTATGATTGTTTATTATTAGGGGGTAAGTATTTTCGAGGATGTGCGAAAACACTTGTTTTGCAAATCCTCACCGGGTTGCACAGCAAACATATTTACTGAAAGATAATTAAGTTAACATCATTTCTCTTTTATAAGTGTTTTGATGAAAATATATTGCGTTGATTGTTTTATAATATGCTGTCCTGATTTTTACCATATTCTTAAAATGCTTACAAACGGCCTACCTAGATTATTCAAGGTTGCGTTAAAATTTTATTTAGTAGATGTTGTCTTTCCTGAAGCTTCCCTGTTACAAACTTCTTGATTCTGAACTTCCTACTTTTCCGGCTGGGTATAGAGTCTGTGTGTCTGTCTGACTCTCTCTCTCTTGCTTCTATTTCCTTTGAAGACCTTTTGAATGAGATGGAACAAGTGAGGTTCTGCTCATCCAACACTCGTCTGGGGGGTTTTTGTGTCAATTGGTATTTTTATTGCAATGTGGAAATCTGGAAACACCCTACATTTGGTGTCTCTATAAGAAGCAACAAGAAAGAAAACACAGGTTTATACACAGATTCTGAGTCGGCAAGGAAAGCTCGATTTAGGCATCGCTCTCTGCCCGAGAACAGGTAACTCTAAAGGAAGTGTGGAAGTGATACTACACGTGTCATGGACTCAGAAAGCAGATACATCACTTCTGAAATACAGATGGCAAGAAGTGTAACATCAGCATTTGTCCAAAGAACAGCTTCACTCTGGTTTTGCTTGACTGTATCAAAACTCTCAGTTCTGCACCGTTCCCCCGCCCCAAGTGTGCTTAGGGAGCAAAGTCATTCCTGGGTGTCAGTGGTATTGAGGAATGACCTAAGTTTAAGATTTGAGCTGGCTTCGGTAACAACACGTTAAGAACTTGTAAAGTGCAAAATGTGCACATTGTGTCATACGAGACCTGCAAATTAAATAATTGTTTCATAATGTGAAGTGACCTACATCTGGTTTATACAAATCTGTGTTGGACTGCAAAAAATTAAGTCCCATGGATACCTTCCCTTCATTAGAGAGGTGTAGATCATGGATAAAACTGGGTTGCTTTTAGATATTGCTCATTAGATAGATTTCCAGGTTGCCAAGCACGACTTAACTCTCGACTGGGGACATGAGGTAATGAGATTTAGAACTTCGGGATGAAATATAAAATCTTCTCACATATTTTCCAGGAAGAGATTCTCCAGAAGCATTAATTCCGTAAGTAGAATGCAGCTAGGACATGACCTTGCAAGCACTGTTGAGTAACTGCACTTGAACTCTTACTAATAAACACAGAGAACAACTTTCCAGGTCCGATTCTTACATTTGAAAACTGTATTTTACCTTTTGAATGTGTGGCTGCAATTAGCAGACATTTTTATCTCTGAGCAAGAGCAAATCCAGCAATCGGATATCAAGGTTTTCCCTTGCAATCCCCAAGAACAGGGCTCGTGATTAAAATGCCCGTATTGGCCTTTCTCTTCATTCTTGAAGTGGCGACAGAAGGAAGCAAAAGTGAATATAAACATTCTAGAGGTAGCTGGTTGGTCCTGTTCCCTTCCCTCGCCTTCGGTGGAGTTCGGACCCCGTCCTTTTGACTGATCCCTGCAAAATGCTCTTCCTCGGAGGTGCCAGTCAGAAGAATCCAGCTCAACATACTGCGTCTCTTGAAGTTGAGCGAGTCTTTTAATTAACGTTTCTCTGCTCACAAATGTTTGTGATCAGGCTGAGGAATGGGTGAATATATGTGCTTTCAGGGCTTACAGATTTGTTTCCTTGCATGAATATGTCAAAGCTGTGTAAATATTTAATATTGAACTCTAAAGTTGACAGTTATATAACTAACCTAAAGGGACGGCATCTTTTTCTTCCCCGTTTTTCTCCCCGCACACCCGCTGGAGTCCTTACATAACGAACTGACGTATCACCAAGCAAAGAATTGTGGTACTGTTTTCAAGCGAGCATCCAAAAATCTCTTTTAGTGACTACACAAGCACCTTAGGCCTGCGGTGTGTGTAGTGTAAACGTCTCACGTTAGTAAATCCCTTCTGCTTGGCCGGTCACAGAAACCAACGTGTTTCTGGAGAACGCCGTCTGACTTACTGCTAGGAAATAGCTTTCACGGTTGAATAAGTCCTTGGAGAGTACGAGACGAAGACACACAACTTCATTTTTGACGTTCTGGTGACTTCTGCAGCGTTGCTGTCGGCCGGGGCTCTGCTTGGAGCTTCGCCAGCCTTTGGCCTCTGCCTCCTGCCCTGAGCCGGCGGCCGGGGACACCCTCACAGCGAGGAGTTGGGGAAGGAGTATTGGAATATTGGTACTTCAGAAACTGCCAACCGCTCTTTGGACTAATTTTGTGGCAAATGATAATGACACAATAATGAATTTGTAAAAAATACGTATTATAATATCTGATACAGCTTAAAAATAAAATCTTGTTAAAGAGCGGAGTCTTATGATATTTATTGCATGATTTTTGATAATTTTTTCTTTTTTTACCTACCTGAATGCGCTTGATGAAATAGGTCACATCGCTTCTGATGTTAGTAAGAAGAGCCAGCTCTACTAACAAAAAAGCCGTAACTTTGCAGCTGCTCAATTTGCTTTAATAACATCAGGGCTGGAGTTCCAGCGAAGGGAAAAATGTCTTCGCAGAAAGCGATTAAATAAAAAGTTTTTATCATGGGAACTGTTGTCTTTCTGATGACAAAACCAGTTTGACTGACTAAAAAAATTACCTCTGGGGGCGTTATGAGATTTTCCTAGGGAATTTAAATGCCACAAGGTATTTTCAGCTTAAAAATAGCAATGTGTAGGTTGAAATGAGTAGCTGAGAGGTATGCGCTGTAGGTTGGGACTTAGGAATACAGATGTTCACAGATTTTTTTAAAATATGCTTTTTCTGATTTAAAAATTACCGTGCTGCAGCTTAAGACTGTATGGTTTGTAATTATCATCGTTATCCTATTGAAAGCAGCTTTGAGAATCTCCTTGTCAGTGTTTGAAGTCTTAAGCAGATACTCTGTTTAGCCGCACAGTGCTTGGATGCTTCTTTCTGTATTTGTCCAGGTTTGGTTGATGTTACAGGAAACGTGTCTTGAAATGTTGGCTGTGACCTCAAAAAGCATTCCAGTTTCCAGCTATCAGGTGATGCTGTCCTGGCTATTTGTGGCCTTTTCCTTTTCTTTCCTCATTCCCCTCCCCTCCCCGGGCCCTTTCTGGCTTTCACCAAATTGAAACAATAACATCAACCAGATAATTTTCTCCTGCCAGCTACAGTGAAGTTTCTTGGTTACTGTCTCCCTGAAATGCTTTAACCTGCTCTTGTGTATCTTCCTCTCCTTTCTCACCTTCCCCGTTCGGTACAAGCATTTTCCAGTCTTTTCTATCATACAGCTCCCTTCCCTTTTTGTATCCTAGGCCTCGCTTTCTTATTTATTCTTTCTAAAGCCTATATGTAATTAAAATACGGCTAATGCAGCGTAGGCTTCTCGGGCTGATTCTGAGATTACTGGCAATTAGTGAAGTGCAGAAGAGGGCCCAGCGCCGTCACCGCCTGGGGTTTGCTGGGCTCTCCCGGTTCCCGGGCAGGTGGTGTGGCCCGTAGCTCTTGCTGCCGGGTTGCCCGCGGTCTCTGAGGAGATGGGAACCCATGGACTGACTGCGTCTGCTCATTTGAGTTATTTTCCCGCCCCATTTTTTTCCTGAATCCTCTTTACCTTTGGATTCTGTCATCCCTTCATCTCCCTTCTCTAGAAAAGTTTTTCAACAGTCTTTCCTGAGCTATTTCTGGTCAAATTTTAAGCTTTTAAAACGCTGGTCTCCTTCCATGAGTTTTTGGTGACGTACTTCTGAGATGTTTTATGGAGGACGCAATCGTATTGGTCCCCTTCTGTGTTTCTCCCGGGTGCTCCCGCGGGGGTTCTGCTCCCCTCCCTGATCCCGCACGCTCCTGAGGGACCCAGCCCGCTGCGTGACTTCGTCTGCTCGTGCTGTGCCAGGGGAGCTGCGGCCCTTTACGTCCTTGACTCGCCGTCAGATGTTTATAATCTCAGTTTCCAACTGAGTATGCATGTTCTGTCTCGTGAGGATGAGGCTTTGGGGAATGACACACACACACGGCATGTATTCATAGTTAGGGGAGAAAATAGCTTCATATTAAAACCTTGTTTACTTTTTTGAAGTTGAATTTCCTGACAGATAGGACCTATGTTAAATGTGATTTAAAATGAACACTTCACAAATCACTGTCTTGGAATAAAACCCTAGTACAAGTCACATATGCATATTAAAAATACTTTTGTGATGCTTTCAGTCTCTGCCTTTCAATGAAATCTCAGGCACGTTTTTCAGAAACTGTGGGAACCAGGTACTATCTTGTGAAAGTGTAACAGCAGTCTTAGGCCTTAACACATTTTTCTAAAGCTTATATGAGCATTCTTAATAAACATTTGATGCTATAAACCAAGTTTTGCTACTTAGGCATATTATTATTACATCTTTTGTGTGTCTGATTTATAGTCCTTATTTTCCCTTATCTATAAAGTCAATGCTGTGTCACTCTGTGCTACAACAAGGAGGACAGATACGATAAGTGTATAGTTAAGAAGTGTGGGGGGTTTTTCTCCTACATGCAGTTTCTTCCTGTAAATTTTTATAAGTCTTTCTAGAATTTCTAGAGAGTCCTGTGTGGCACAATGGCAGAAGAAAAAAAATATGGTTTTCCTTAAGCATATAAGAAAGAATTCTGTGGCTTATACCAATGGAGATACAAGTTTCCTTTTTTTTTCATGTGAAAAGGGAATATTTCTAAAAATAGTTTTGAAGCAAGGACACAGCATAGTTCAAGAAAATCTTCCCTGACAGATAGGTCACCTCGTGAAGGGCAGGTTGAATTTTTAAATCCTGCTTGTCTGTAAATTTCGGCTTTAAAAAAATCTGTTCTGATATCTTACTGTTGTAAGAGCTAGATAGTTATTGACTTCCTCGAAGTTGCTAGTGTTTATTCCTGTAATGAGAACGATGTGCCCATTTTGCATGAGTTTATCTGTCACTTCTACCCCATTGCCTTCCTGTGGGACCGTAAAAAGCGACGACAAAGTCCTGGGAAAGTCTGATGATCAGCTTGGTTAATATTGAAAGAACCTGGGTTTAGTTTTATTAGACTAGGTCCACAAAAAGTGCAATTTCATTTCGGAACTGTTGTTAAAGTATCTACCTGCAAGTCGTGGAGGCTCAAAAGCCTGTCCCAGCTGCTCCTTGAACTTGGCCTTACTTTGTCCTTCATGTTCAGCCTCCTTAAGTAGCTGGAGTTCTGCATCCTCCCGACCTGAAATGTACCGATAATGGAGCACTGGGGGTTTTTTCTGATATTTTAGGACCACCGGTCAGCTGCCGTGTGGGATTAGATGAGGGCATCAGCAGACAGGAGCACCCGTGTTCGTGGTGCTTAGGAGAGGCCGCGGCTGGGGCTCTGACTGAGGTTCCCATGTGTGTCACACCAGCCTTTTACTGGTCTTTGAAATTGTCATCCTGACTTGATCCTTGGAGAGAGAACGGACAAAAAAGCGTGTCAAATTTAGCGACGCTTTCCAAGAGTTTTATCCAAGTTCAGTCAGTTTTCTCCAGATTCTCTTTTGTTCTTACAAACTGTTTTTTCGCCTGTGACATGAAGAGGGAATTATGTTCTTTGCTTGTGTATGAGACAGGTAAACACAATTCCTTTCATCTTAATCATAACATCTCGTATTATTTAAGTGCTATGTTAGACTTATTTTTTCTGGTTATATGAACATATTAGGAATGATATTGTTTATATTAACATGGAGATCAGTTATGACAACACATACACATGAAATTAATGTCATTACTGAAGTCAATGAGTATTTTTACTTTTCAGCTGATTTTACTGAATCAGGAAGTTGGGGTTTTTTTCCTGTGGGGACACGGAAATGCTGGTCTCCAGGCCATTCCAGTACAGTGTGTTAGCACTGGGCTCAGGTGCCCTGTCTGGCTGTCGGGGCTTTTTCTCCGGCATTCCTTGGAGGCAGTGACCAGAACTGCTGCAACTATCAGTTCTTTGGAATAACAGCAATGACTTTCTCAAAACTGGTAGGTTTCTGCTGTAGAGAGAAGTTTACACATGTCCAGAGCCATAATGGGATCCTTACAGTCAGTCTTTGGCTGTGGCTAGACTGGCCAGGGTGAGACGCAGGAGAGGACGTATGCTGGTAAAAGGAACAAGGTGTTGATGATCATAGAATCATAGGATTGTCAGGGTTGGAAGGGACCTTAAAGATCACCTAGTTCCAACCCCCTGCCCTGGGCAGGGACACCTCCCACTAGATCAGGGTGCTCAGAGCCCCATCCAGCCTGGCCTTAAAAACTTCCAGGGATGGGGCTGCCACCCCCTCTCTGGGCAACCTGTGCCAGTGTCTCACCACCCTCATGGGGAAGAGCTTCTTCCTAACGTCCATTCTGAAATGACCCATCTCTAGTTTTAATCCATCCTCCCTGGTCCTACCATTCCCTGACATCCTAAAAAGTCCCTCCCCAGCTTTCTTGAAGGCTCCCTTCAGATACTTAATTTAATGACACTTAATTTTAAATCATATCTAGTGAAAAATAAACTGTGAATTTGTTGTACTAGGAAGCCACTTGGTCCAAACAACGCAAAAGCAAACCTACTGGTTTGGAAAAGGAATCTAAAATCTATCCGAGGCCAATTAAGATGATAAAGGTTAAACAGAGCAAAGTTCGTTAGTCCTTCCCCAAAGTAATGTTCTGCAGAAGGAAGAAACTGCAGATGTAGTTTGGAAGTTGCATTTGCAACTGGTTTTGAGTAGCTTAAGGTACTAACTTAGAAAAGGTTATTTTTTTCATGGGTGCTATAAAAATGGTGTCTTTAGCGAGGTTCTTGTACTGCTGGTAAAGGTTCACGTGGGACGTCAGTCCAAGGGTGTCCCTGCTGGGAAAGCCCTTTCTCCTGGGAGTCAGCTTTGCCTTCCAGTTAGGTTAGGGCTAAATTTAAACTGAAGAGAACATTGGTAAAAACTTCAATTATTTTAATTTTCTTCTGTTCACCTAGTGGACGTTCAGTCTTTTCTTCCTTTACTTTTGGTAGTTCTGTTACTGCTCACGTGCAAGAGTAATTACTCAGCTGGTTAATTAATTATGATGCTTATGTTACAGGGAAGTCTTTGTAACTTAAAAATAGAAATGAAATTGCTTGTTAATTCCCCCAGTGACAGGTGACGAATATACCAAAATTAAACTTTAGTCATAGATGGCAGCAACTCTGTTGCTAAGTTGCTGAAGTCCCTGGTACCTGGCTGAGATGGAAGAGCGATGTCAAATGCTTCCCTAGTTCAGTTCCTCATGAAAAATGAAAAGATTTCTTTTCTGCCGCGGTCACTCGGGAGAGGAGACTCCATTGTCCAGCCTGAGTTCTTTTGTCTCCTGTCATTGGGGCTATCTCTGAATTGTGTGATTCTAGTACGTGTACTTTGCTGTCCGCTATTATAAACCATCTTCTTTTCGGTCTCGTTTCATTAAGAAAGAGAGCTGTGTTAGTTTTATTTTGTGAATACTATCTATGAAACGCATTCAAATTTTATTTGCCCGTGACTTTGAAATAAATAATTAGCGTAATTGTGTATAAAACAATTCAGAATTAACACTTCAGAATTAGTACATCGCATGTATTTTTTTAGTACTGTTTTAGTTGTGAAAAAAATAATGCACTTACATTTCTATAAGCATGACACTATTTCTCTGTAAGGAAGAATGATGAATTGATATTAGTCTGTTATTTTTACACAGTATTCCCTAATACATTTCATTATCACATTTGAATACATAGGTATCACATTTAAATACTCAGTTCATCTCAATAATCTTTAAGCAAGTGATCCTTATAAGTGTACTCAGTTGAGAACATTTGGAAATTGTTTTGAAAATAATTTCTGAAATCTATTTTAATTTATTCTGTTTTTTTAAATCTTAACTTAATGTCATTGCTTTCAATTGATTGATGTTACTCGTTGGTTTAGACCTTCTTGCCACTCTTATGAAGTCCTCCTTATTTCTGGGAATGCCTGATGGCTCAGGGGAAGCTGTCAGCCCTTCTCGTGGGTAACACAATCGGTGCCTTCTTTTCCCGTGTGTTTAGTTTGGGCTTACCAAGAATAGCTTGTTCAGTAGAAAAATTAAAAGATCTAAAATTGCTATTGATTTGTTTTCTCTCTCTTTTCCTTAGGCGTCCCTCTTTCTGTTTTTTCTGGGCTGTGTTTCATTTAGCAGACAGCGCTCTGAGCAGCGGTTCTGTTCCTCGGCCTTGTTGTGGTTTCACGGCAACTTTGTCGTCTTGTGATACCCGCGGTAGACCCAGACTTTGCGTGACTGAGTGCTTCTTCGTGTTGCCTTGGCAGGGTGTGGAACTGCAACAGGCGGAGCTGAAGATGAAGGTGAGGCTGAAGCTGGCTGGATTGAAGGTGCTGCCATCCTGCTCTCCGTTATCTGTGTCGTGCTCGTCACTGCCTTCAATGACTGGAGCAAGGAGAAGCAGTTCCGTGGGCTTCAAAGTCGTATTGAGCAGGAACAGAAATTCACTGTTGTCCGAGGTGGGCAGGTTATCCAAATCCCGGTGGCAGAGATAGTAGTTGGTGACATTGCACAGGTGAAATATGGTAAGTTTTGACCACTTGATGACTACTTTTCTGACCTTTATTTATTCTCTTTTCCCGTTCTGGCAGAATAGACTCATTTCACTGGAAGTGATGTGAAGGACAGCGAAATATGGGTTGTCATTATTGTCCACAGTAAGATAACGATTTGGCTGTTAGGGTAAAAGGAGAACCTTGCTATAAAATTGCACTAGGTAATTTAGTTTTGTAATCTTTGCTTCCTTTCACTGACAAGGACAAGAACTGTTCATACAGAGGTAATTCTCTTGCTCTATTTGGAAATTTCGGTTTTTGTCCAGTTAGGAATACGAGTGTGCTCTGTCAAAGGGAATTCTGCCTCTGTGCTCCTCTGGTAGGCTGCTCCAGAGGTATGGATCCTGTAAATTCCCCCATGTCAAGGGGCTTTGGGGAGGTGGATGCCGTATAAGCACATGCCGTGGGGAAAGCCCTGTGCTCCAGTGAACAGGAAGACCTTTGCTGGACCCCCGTGTGCTCTGTGTTTGAACGGCCAAATTCCAGCAGAAGGCCTGCTCTCTCGGGCGTCACGGCTGTCCTGGACTCGGCTAAGGGCGTCCGGAGAGGGAAGGGGAAAGGGCGGCTTGGCAGTTCGTTAGCCCTTGTCAAGTCCTGTGAAGTCTGACACAGAAACCTTCACGTGACGTTAAGCAGAGTATTCCCCCTGCCAAATCTCGGTGATTATTATATTCATCGCATGATAAACGTGGTGCATTCTGATTCTGGGACAGCATTGGGCAAAAGATAATTGCGATACGAAGGCCCTTCTCCATAGGATTGCGATAATATGGCTAATATGGACCAACCCGGTAGTAATTCTTACCCTTTTGCTTCCATTTTACGTTTTAATGCAATTGTTAATTCTGCTTTTATAATAAAAATATTATGCAATTATAAAAACAATCTTACTAAACCACTGTGGTTTTCTCTTACCATGTTCTTACTGAAAGGTGATCTTCTACCTGCCGATGGGATATTTATTCAAGGAAATGATCTTAAAATTGATGAAAGCTCTTTAACTGGAGAGTCAGACCAAGTCCGCAAATCTGTTGACAAAGACCCAATGCTGCTGTCAGGTAAATCTGCCTGAATCCTGGCTGAGTTATCTTTTATGCACTGCTTTGTTCACGTTTTGTTTTGATTTGTTCTGTTTTTCCACACCACCAGGTTTTGGTAACCTAGATACCACTGGTCTCCTGAAGACCGACACTGGCTGTGTCTGTTTGCCATGCAAAAAACATGCTATTGTTTTTTGATTGTGTGCAATTATTTCTGATGATTATACTTAAGAAAGTATCACTTAGGGAAATAACAGTTGTTTCAATTCATTGTATGCTAATTTTAATTTAACCATTACATTTCAAAGCCTTTTAAAGTCTCTTTAAACACTTTGTTTGTGTGTATACTAGACACACTAGAAAAAGAAACAATGTGCTTTGAAGGAAATGGATGTACTAAAATATTGTGGGTTTGACTTCTGTGGTACATTCAAGTTATTTGTAATATTTGTATTTTGTAATATAATTCTATACAGTAAATCAGCTAAATAGAAAGTGATTTTTTTAGTTTCAATAAATACAGTTTTTAAATAGGTTGCATGTTGATAGATTCCGGCTGGGATGTGATCGCAAAAGAACAGCCCGCTAATCTTGTAACGATCATCAGTGTGGTATAACCTGAAACAGTCATTTTCAAATACATTGGAACTTTTTATTCATGGAAAGGATTCTCTTCGCTGCCTGGTTGTATGGTCAGCCAAGAGCCATCCCAACTAGAACATTTCTGTGGGAGTGCAGCAGGCTGGTCCACATTCCTGCAGAAATCCTGCCCCTGTCCTGCCTCCCCGAGCTGGTGTTTCCCCAGCAGCAGCTCTGGGGAGATGCTTTTGTGCCAAAGAGACAGGTAGCGCCAAGTAAGGATGTGACAATTTTTATTGAATTAACAGTGCAAATCCTTTCCAAATTTAAAATCAGATAATTAGCTCACTAACTATGAAATTATGACTGTTTATTATGTAAATTATGGGATTGTGGTCTGATAAAAAACCAAAATTTCAGTCAAATGTGGCTGCATTAACTTAAGATGAAGAAATTGCTAATGTGGACTTGCCATTGCCACAGAGTTCATTTTACAAAAGAGCCTGTTAATTAATTTTAACTTCGTCAGGCTTCAAGCATCTTTCTGGCCGAAACTGTATATTAAAAAGGATATTTTTCAAATGACACAAAAAATGTCTATCGCTTCTGAGAATAAAGCGGTGAAACAAATTTCATTTGCTCTTTTAGGAAAAAAAAATCCTTCAGTTTCTTTGAAAACATTCTGGGTTTTATTTGTTAAATGTTTTTCCTGCGGTGTTCTTGCCAAGTGTATGCCTTTTGCTGTTCACGTTGTAAAACTCCAAGTTTTTCCAAGTTAGAAATTTCTGAAAACCGTGGTTGCACATGTTCGGTAGAGGCTAACAAAGATTAGTGGGGCAAATGCCAAAGGCTGCATTCGTGCAGAGAAAATATAATTAAGAGCTCAGTATTTGCAGGCAGTACCTATATAGAAATGCTGAATAGTGGGGAAAGGGCCCCTTTCCAATTCTTTGTGTCCTTCAGGCTCCTTGAGACACCGCTGGGTAACTTCAGGAAGTGTTGTGACTTTTATGGGAAGTGTATGAAGCCACTGACTGTTATTTTTGCTAGTTTGACAACAATTTGATTTATGCTGGTATTGCAGCTGTTCAGGTTTAACTTGACTGTGGATTAAGAATGCTCTTGCAGATGCTTTCCCAAGTGTAAACGGGGAGGCTTGCAGTGATAGTTTGAGGAAGGGGAGCTGAGTGTTGCTGGTCCTGAAAAAATTTGTAATCCAATCTTGTCCTTGAAATATCTGTGCATTCCTTTTCCACTTCTTTTTTCTTAGCTGACAGATGTACTATTTTGTAAATATAACTTCATAGCTGGAACAAAACTTTCATTTTCAAGAGATAGTTTTAAAAATTATATTTTCTTACAGAAACTGCTATTGTGAAATATCATAGACTTCTATCAATTAAAATACCCTGTTGTTGAATTCTAGAGGTTTTCTTGTTATGAAGTTTCCATCGGTTTGTGTACTCTCACAATTGAATTAGATCTTTTTGAATGCCCATAGGTTTCAGTGGCGGCAGTGAAAATCATGAGGGTATTGCCCTGGAAGGCATCATGGGAAGAGAAAGGGAAGGTAGTTGAGTTTCGAGAAAAGGTGGTTTTATCTTGCTTCCCAAAACTCAAATTTCTTTGCTGTAAGGAGAGAAATTTCTCTTTATGTTTTTATTGCAGAGTTAAAGTTTAGGCTCTTTATTCACCTTTATTCCCCTGGATTACAAAGACGGTGAATGTAATGTTTTAACAAGCATTGCACACATCTTATTTCCATACTTACACTAATAAATTTTTACTCATACCATGTTAGAAACTCCATGAAGTCTGTTTGCTCAGGAGCAGAGTTTATGATTTGAAATTCTACCGTGCAAAAAACCTACATTCTTCCATAAATAAAGTGCAAGGTTTAATCCCAATGATGCGGGAGATTATGTGCCCACTGTAAATTCTTAGTAGTCCAAAACCCAAAAATCTGGAAACCACTGTGTCTTTCAGGGTGGGTTTGACCTGGTTTAAAAGCTGAGTTCCTGTTGGATGTTAACCTAGACTTATATTTTTATAGAACTTGTTTAAAGAAAAAAGCCAACAGAACAACAAACCACCTCCCACAAAAACAGCAAACAGACCTTAAGTTTTCCTCTTATCTTTGCATCTGAAGACATCAGTAATTTATCCCCATATAGGCTTTTGGAATTTAGACAAATATTGTCAGGATGTTGCTTGCCACGGTTCTCTTCTACTCGTCTGTTGGAAATTAAAACAATCTACATTTGACAGAGGGATAACTGAAAAAAGGTGACATTTGAATTACAGGCACACTTTGTTTTGTGGATCTAAATTTGGTGAACGATAAACACCCTGAATCAGGAAGTATTATTTTCACCATTGGCACCTGAAACAACGTTTTTAATGTTCGATCAGTTTCAATGACGTAATTAAACTAAATGAGTTTCTGTGCTTAATGTCCTGTTTAATCATCCAGATAGTAGTTTACTGTACTTAAGAAGCAATTCTGAAGGGTACAAGTGCTGACTAACCCAGATGGTGCATCTCCCTCTGTACATAGCGCATTTGGTACCACGTAGGGAGGCGACATGGAGATACAGACTGATATACCTGAAACCAAAGGAAGCAGCATCTCTTCTATAGTTCCACTGTACTTCTGTCTAAAACATTTTCTTTCTTTTAGTTCATTATCAGAGATTTGCATGCCTAGTGTAGCATAAGCCCTTGCATCGGAAGCCATCAGCTTAAACAAGTCTATGGTGACGTTAAATTTCTTTGCAATGAGCAAATGAGTACCAACCAAGAGATGAGCACAGCCTGGGTAACCAGACTGACTGCTCCTCAGTGGGCTTGACTGAAGCTGACCTGCCCTTTAAGTTTTGTATAGTTCAAAGTTCGGAGAAGTCCCTGACTCCTGAATGCAGATGTTTTGAGTATGAGTCTGGCCTCAGCATTCCACACGGGGAAGTATTCTGGGGTACCATGTGATAATATCATTGTAAAAAATACCTTAGGCGTACTGTTTAAAACTTCTTTTCCAGGTATTTAGAGGAATTTGATTAAGGCATGAAAAAGTTACGTAGAGGAGCTCTTCTAGTGCAGTTCTCAATGAACTGAGACTGACAGAACCCTACTTTGTCCTAACATAACTTTTAGAAACAAGTATTTCTATCAGTGCACTACGAGGATTGGAAACACAAGATGACAGAGCTTATTCAAGAACAAATAAACAAAAGAAATCTCTTGGTCATGGTGCTTGGTAAGGTTTTGGACATAAAAAAGGAAGCTTGATTAAGGAATCGGGTCAGTTACTGCCTGGAGAAAAATAGTTCTGATTCTGTCTTAAGTCCCTGCCAGAAAATATTCCAAGCTAGGCTTCTAGCGCAGCAGAAATTTTCAGAACAGAGTAGCTGACTTCAAATGTCCCAAGTTATTTGGATGTGTTGAAATCTGGTTTATTATTAACTTCAGTTATCTCTTAGTAATTGTAGTGACTAAACCAGTTCTTTGGATACATAGAGAATTTTCGTTCACAAGTTGGCTGAAAGTAACAAAACAGTATAAACCCCTCAAACTGACATGTCTGCTTTTCTTTTCTTGTTTCTCAGCCCCATTTCCGATCCGTTTCACCAGTGCTATTTTTAGATTTGTGGGGTTTTGAGCAGTCTCATGCGTAATTGAGTTTTGCCTAAAAAAAGTATGTGCTATAATAGGTTCCTGATCTTGTCTTATCTGTTTATCTCTTTTCTTACTAAATTAGACTGGTTCCTTTTCTATCTTGCAATATTCACTATTTATCAACTTCAAATTAAATACCCAGCATGTGAAAAAATGTATTTTACTAATAATGAAAAATTAGGTTTGAGAGGAAGTCAGTAGAATTGTTCAGCGTGAAGCTGAAATACATGCTTGGTGTACAAATTAAGTGAAAAACATGCATTCATTCCAGAATTCCATTTGTGTAACAATAGCTGATTGAAGTCATAGAGCCCATTTCTTTATTCAAGCTAATATAATTATAATACCGTTTAAACGGTGAAATTGCCAGAGTTGGGTGGCAGGAGGTTGAGCTCATTGGTTTAGCTTAGATTATCCCAATAGTGCTAGTGGAACGCAGTCTGATGATAAATTAGTACCTGCCCTAAAACATGCTTTTGTGTGCACCTCAACAGTTTTTGAATTACGTTTTACAAGACTAACGTCAAGAAAAGGTTCAGAAAGGCATTTCAAGTTAAGACATTTTTGCCCTTCCCACATGTGCAGAGGAAATCTGATGGATCCATGCTTTTTAGTAAAGCGGGCTTTGATACATAGGTGTACCGCCACTTTTTGGAGGATATTTCTGCCCGCCTTTGTAGTCCAACACAGAAGAAAATGCCTTCAAAACGAAACATAGGAGTACTAGAAGCAAGTTCTCAATTAAAATATTTTTTAAGTGGTGTAACATCTTAAAGGAAGGTCCTCCCAATTCCTGAGTTAAGTTTCAGACGTTTGCTGTTTTCTCTGATCCAGTACAACCAAGGCTGTTCTGGTTTTTAATCATCTTTCTGTTGCTTTAGGCTTGAATGTAACTTGGGTTTTGTTGTTTGGGTTGTGCTCCTAATTTGTATGTTCGTGATGATTTGCTCTATCGTATGAAAGGAAGAGAATGACTTTTTAAGGAGTCAGATTTTGTCTCAGAAAGCCATAGGAACAGTTCTCAATGCACTGAGGTGTGCAGCCTTTTTTTTTTTTTTTAATATATCTAACCATTAGTGCATTTTTGTTATTATTTGGCTTATTTCTGCTGAAATTGTCTTTGTGTTCTGATGAGATATTTATGCTGTTAAATTAGACTTAGTGTTGACAGATGTTCTCTCTGTTTGTGTTTCTGTTTTCCTTTTAAGAACATGAGAGTTTTTGATTATTTAGAGAAAGATATTTTGATTATGAATAGATAGTTGCATTGCTTATTATGTTCTAGGACAGCAACTGGAGGAGCAGTAATAAGAAAATGGGACTTCTTAAAAAATGGGTTGCAAGTGTGTGCAATATTTATCTGTTTAAGGAAGAGGGTTCGTATATATGTCTTTTTTTGGCTTTTTGAGATTCCTCAATGAAATTAATGTATGTAGATGAGGATGAACCCAATAAAGTGTTTTTTAAAAAGGGAAAGGAGAAAGAATCTGTCCATGACCGTTCAGATTTAGTAGATCTGAATGCCCAGTAAGATTCTCCATTAAATGGATTATATTCCCCATTTGCTCAATGTAACAGGCTCATAATTCAGTTGGTTAAAAGCCGTTTTGCAGGAGTTTGCAGAAAGCTTGTTTGCAGATTTCTTTTACTTTCTGCTGTGGCTTCAGACATGCCCTGCTGAGGTGCGTTTCAGAGCTACGGGCGTCAGTGACTGACTTCACTTGAGTTTTAAAATATTGATTGGTAATTAATGATGGAAGTGGGTAAGTGATAGGGACAAGATAATGGAGAAGAAGCATACCAGTATTTTTGCCTCCTTAGCCACAGAATTGTTTAGGACAGGTCAGTTAATGACTCCACCTAATTCATGCTGTTACAGAGGGAATGAAACAGGGAAGCTATCTTAAGGAAATTAAATGGAGAACCTTACATTTATGGCAAACTTGGTAATTGTAAAGCAGTACAATGTAACTTCTGAAGTGAAGATCTAATGAACGGTAGATTAAAACCCAGCAAAGAATAGTAATTTGTCACAGATAGTGCAGTGACAAGGCAAAGATTAAATTGCGTGTTATAAGCAGTATAATTGGTTTATTACCACAGTGGTTAAACTGTTTAGTTGACTTAAGGACTCTTAAACCAGCAAATAGCTTCAAAAGAAGAGAAAAAAAGCTTTTTCTCTGCATGCCCCCATCTCCCTCCCAAAGGAAAATGCAATTCATGGATTGTGTTCTGATTCCATCTGGTCTCATTCTTCTCATGTCCCACAGCAGCAAGTCTGGGATAATGACTGGTCTGGAAATACAATTTATTTTAAACTGTAACACCTAGGATTAAAAACAACAGCGTTGGGCCCAGCTTCGATCACTGGGGGACCCACTTGTGGCAGGCTGTCGGTTTGAAAAGGAGCTATTGAACCCTAGCCTCTGGAAGCGGCAGCTGTGGGGAACCGTGTTGAAAGCCTTGGAGAAATCCAGGTAGACAATGTCCACCGCTCACCCTGCATCAACTGAGCGGGTTACTTTGTCATAGAAGGCGATCGAGTTTGTCAAGTCCAGTTTGCCCGTGGTGAGTCCATCCCAGCTTATCCCAATCACTTGCTTCGTTTGGCTTGCGATAGCCCCCAGGAGGATTCGTTCCGTAACTTTCCCAGGGACTGAAGTAAGACTGATGGGCCTGTAAGTTCCTGGATCCTTCTTTAAGCCCTTCTTGTAGCTGGGGATGACATTACCCTTCTTCCAGTCTTCTGGGATGTTCCGGGATGTCCACGACTTCTCAAAGATCGTGGAGAGTGGCCTTTTGCACCGAGGTCAGCCAGCTCGCTAAGCACCTGCGGGTGGATAACGTCAGGGCCCATGGATTTGTAGGG
>VXBO01001815.1:267-10489 GCA_013400135.1 Rhinoptilus africanus | reverse complement strand
GCACTTGTGGGTACATCCCATCAGGACCTATGGACTATTTCCAGTTTGCCTAAGTATTCCTTGACATGATCCTCTTCCACCAAGGGTAAGTTTTCCTTGCTACAAACTTTCCCCCTGGTCTCTGGGATTCATGAAGGCTCGTCTTGCTAGTAAAGACTGAGGCTAAGGCGGCATTCAATACCTCAGCTTTTTCCCTGTCCCATGTTACCAGGACCCTGCCCCATTCTGCAGCATGCACGCATTTTCCCTAGTATTCCTTTTGTCACCTATATACTTATAGAGACCCTTCTTGTTACCTTGGACAACCCTCGCCAGAATCAATACCAAGTGTGCTTTGGCTTTCCTAACTGCATCTCTGCATGCTTGGAGAGTGTCTCTGTATGCCTCCCAGGTTACCAGTCCCTCTTTCCACCTTCTGTATACCTCCTTTTTGGTTTTGAGTTTTGCCAGGAGCTCCTTCTTTACCCATGCAGAACTACTGGCATTTTTGCCTGACTTTCTGCTCGTTGGGATGGGCTGCTCTTGAACTATTTCTTCCTAAACTTGTTTTACTACTATTTGTTTCCCCCTGTCTTTGGAATCTTATGTGGGGTATTTTTTAATTAAATACAGTCAGTATTACAGCTGAAGCACACTAGCAGCAGGAAACAGGCTCATTTCTGTAAGGAGAGACAAATAGGGAAGTGGACCCAACCAGATGCAGAGGACAGATATAGCAAGAGTGTGGTATTAGCAAAGGACAGCACAAGCGGTAACAACATCTGGGCATGCACAACATAAGAAGCCTAGTTCAAAAGGCTTTTAACACAGCAGCGACACTGTGAATTGGAGTAAGGGGCTAGAGTAACACACTGGAATTTAGGACAGTATGGGAAAAGAAAGTTGAGAGGAAAGAGAGTGCAAGCTCTGAGATAGGTGAGAAACTCCAGAAATCAGATATGGAAAAAGGAAGTTCTGAAGTGCGAGTAGGCCCAAGTTTTCTATAATCAGAACCCTAATTTGCAGGCTAACACCCCTACCATCATACATAAAATTACTTTTGGAAGTGCACATACAAATACACCACTGAAATTTAGATTCCACCATCTATTGCATTACATTGGGACTATTTATACAGGAATAACTGAAATCACCATCTCAGTGGTTCAGCTTTCCCAACATCATACTTCAGCATTCAGGCTACTGGTTAGCTGTCCTATCCAGTCCACTTTTTCTCTACCCCTCTATGTACAGTTTATACCTTTCAGGTATCAATAAACTGTACAAATAGTAATGTAACAGTATGGTATGCATTTATTCAATATGGAGCCATATTCACAGAATGACAGGGGCTGGAAGGGACCTCTGGAGATCATCTAGTCCAACCCTCCTGCCAGAGCACTTCATTTTTTCTTTCTGTATTAATTAGTTAAATTCTTCTATGTTTTACTTTATACGGCTAACAAAAGAAACATCCTTATGAGTATGAAAAACAAAATAAGATTACTTTCTGGTGTTTTTCAACTTATTCTTTACAAACATCACAGGTTACCTACAGCTAAGAACAATTGCTGTTTACATTGCATCACAATGCACTGCAGCATCTTAAGAACACTGATAAAAAAAATACCTCCTTTTCGGCCAATTCGGCTATCCATAAACTTCTCTATAGTTTCAAATTCATCTTCTTCAGGCTGTGGGACATCTTCTCCACAAACTTCCAACAAGTCATCAGAATCTGTCTTGGTTTCTTCAGCTTCTTTGTAACTAACATTGACTGTTGCCTGGCGACGTGATCCTCTCTTGTCATAGTCATCATCATCCGATGAATCAAGCTGCCTCTTTTTCTGTCCTACAATCTTTTTGCCACTTTTTGTCCCAATTCTTGAAGACAATAAGATACAACACAAAAGTGGGGTTTCAACATGGACAACTACAAGCCTTCTGTATTTGTTTCTGAATACCTATATTTTATGACTGCTCAGTTACACCACTTTCAGTTGGAGCAGACAGGAAAGAGGTATCCAACACAAACCACTGGTATGATAACATCTTTTGTAGCTTAAAAAAAATATCTTCAAATTCTGTAAGAAATATTAATATTTTCATTTGCCTGTATAGTAGTACAATACCTGATTATGAATTAGAAATAGTACCAAAGTACTTCTTACCTGCTTGGAGGTTTCTGGCTTTTGATCTTGTTTTTTGGTGCATAGTCAGATTCACTATCTTCACAACTGCTTTTCACTCTATCTTCCTCTGATTCAGAATCAGAGATAGTTCCTGATTCTGACCCTGACCCAGACATTTGCCAGTCTTCACTGTACATATTGAGAGACAAAACAGTAACTCATATTATTTTGTGGGGTTTTACAGAAATCTGGATTTCTGTATAAATTAGAGTTTTAATAATTGAGTTAATTTGACATCAATAAACCTAAAGTCCTTAGCAAGACTTTAGCTAAAAAGATACATATTTACTGGAACTTACCTATGCTCAAATCATAAAACCCTATAATATTATATTTTGGAGAATCCAAAATTCTCTAATAGCTATGTTCACTGTGCCTCATGTGAATTCAGCCCAGGAACAAAAATAATGCAGAATCAGATTTGAAAAACACACAAAAAGACTCGAACCATGGCAATCTGAGAGGCATTGGCTTCCAGTGCTTCACACCCATGCAAGATACTATGAGTAAGGCACTTGTTACTCCCAGACGCAGTATCTCTGTGCTCCTGCTTAGCTGAGATCTACTTTGCAATAGGAAAGATGCACTCACTGATCAACAGTACCTTACCTTAGACTCTGTGCAGAGAAATTTAACCTTAATAACTGGGGGGGGAAATGAAGTCTGGCATGCTGTAGTGGTGCAATCCCTCCCTCCTTTTAGGCAACTTGGTGCTTGGTGCAATTTCCCCCCACACACCTGGGCCACATAACAATACAATGGACCAGAACATTATGTCAACCCATTAACACCTGGGACACATAATGGGAAAGACCAGAACATTATGGCAACTCCTTAGTGCACCTAGCAAGTTCTGGGCTTGCGCAACTGGTAGAAAGTACCAGAATATTCCATTGTCTGAGTTGGGCTGGAGTGGCTAGCCTCTCTTTCATCCACCTCTCTATCCATGTTTCTCTAATATACGCATTAGCTCTTACAAGTGTGGCTGTTCTTATGCTTTACTAGATCCAAATATATTCTGTCTGTTTGTCTGTGTGCATGTAAGGAGTCAAAAGGGACACCTATTGGCTCACTGGAGTTGCATGCTGCAAAAGGATCTTTGATCTTAGCAGTTAGAACTTGGGTGTGTGCACATGTGACTCCTTGAGTGGCATGTGTTTGTATGTTTGTGTTCATATGTGTATATATTGATTTGGGATACCTTATAGCAAGTTAGTGTGAATCTTGTATTTTTCAAATTTGTAATTAAGTTGCTGTTCAATTATTTTGTTAAATCATCTTGTAAATCCTTAAATCAGTTAATCATTAAGTGCTGCTAAAATTCAACCTCTTGATCTTCCACAAATCATTAATAAATTTTGAATTGCTGCTAAATCTTAAACGTGTCAAATGTTTCCATCCATGACACATCCATTCTTGAAAGGTTGCTAAATCTTTATACTGCCATCTATTCTCAGGTTTAGAGGTCTTTGATCAAGATGCTTAAACAGTACTGATGTCCTTCAAAGGTGGAATATTACTCAAAGACCTTTTCATTAAATGTCAGATCAGGAAGCCTAAGAATTAGTGCTTTAACACTTATTTCACTTAAATATGTATTGGTCTTAGAAGTTACATTTTCATTGTGGTCAATACATCTGTGCGTCTTGGAAATACTATAGAATCCTCTGTCTCCTTAAAAGTGGTGTGTTTTTTTGAACATACACCATAATTACCCAGGCTTCACTTCTCTATACTTGAAATACATAATCTTGTGTTACTCAATGAGAAGGTATAACCTTTTCCACAAACTCTTTCATCTACAGCTTAAAACCAGCTCAATTTGAACTTAGCTTTATTGACTAGCCAAGACAGTTTATTACTGTCAAACCTGTAATATTTTTTTGTGGTTTTGCCTCTAAAGTGTTTAAAAGTTTGCCATGAACTATGAGATTCCAACTTAGTTTCATATTTCTTCAATAATTTTCAGGGAGGATCTTCAGCTGAAAAATATGCTGCAAATAAGATTACTTTAAAAATGAAGAGTGCTGATGAATGTTTTTCAATAACACTGTAGGTAATACAGTCTTTTGTTCAGAAATGAATAGTGATATATATGTTCCTTTGAGAGTATTTTTTTTTAAAAATCCCAAAACGTTAATCAAAATTGAGAAACACAAGATTATGCATTTCAAGTACAGAGAAGTGAAGCCTGGGTAATTATGGTTATGTCACCATAACAAAAAATTATATTATTTATGAAAAACATCTTACTCTTTATGTTTTTTCTTCTTGGTTTCACTGGAAGAGTCATCTGCAGAATCTACACTGCTCGATGAATCCTGCAGATGAAGAAAAGAATATATACGATTCATTACCACAAAAAGAATGATGTATTTTTAGTATTAAAAAGATAATTCAGCTCCCACTTTCAAACTGAAATCATATTCTTCATATCTTATCCTCTTCACCCCCCTCAGTGTACCCACTGATATTGAATAAGATCAGGATCGCTATTGATTTTGTATTTCTCCATTTATGAATATACCATGTCAGCAGAACTCTAGAAAAAGCTACAAAAAACCTGTCTTAAAATATAATCATTGTGCCTACATATAGTCAGAGTTTAGACTGTTGCAAGTTAATAAATCAAGATGAAGATTCTACCAAAAGCCTAATAAAATCTCCTGCCCTTTGAGAGCTCTCACCCCTCATATCCTCTCACATTTAAACACCACTAAGAAATTTTTGAGAATATGTTTCTTCTCTCCACTCTTAAACAAAAAATAATAAATAAATCAAAGAACCCTCTTAAAATTATTTCCCTAAAACCAATCTCATAAAGATTAAATTTAGATCATTTTTATGCTGAAAGAGAGTCTTCAGGAAAGGAGTACTTAGCAACAGCTATAAATTAATATTTTAACTATATATGATTGACTCCTTTTAGTTTTAATGATGAGCAGCTAAATCTGACTGAAAAAAAAGACACCCAGAGTAATGATTAAAGACTTGTGATCACAATGCTTACTTTTTTTTTCTATAAAGAAGGAAATATGAAAGTCTGCTTTTAAATAAATTCTAATTCACAGTCACTAGAGTCCTTAAAAGCTATTCCTACTGCACAAAGTCAACTTTTGTTTAAACTATGGTTTAGGTTTTAAAAATCTCTAAAATTTAAGTATGGTTCTTAAAATATAAGAATCTTTTATAACTGTTACAAAAGTTGCAAAATTCTAGCTTTCTACTCCATATAAGTGTTTTCGAAAACTGCAGCAGCTACCTTGAAACAACAGTGGAAATGTCTTTAAGTATTTTTAACTGTCTTTATGGAACTCAGAAGGCAGAAATACAATGAAAGTTAATACTACGTGACTTGAAAATTTTGTCCATACATCCCAGAATATCTAGCTAAAAATATCAATCTAAACTGCTATCATTTTGTCAGAACTCGCCTGAAAACAGGAAACTTTTACTGAAACCAGACTTTTAAAACACACACACACTTAAGAGAACAGAACTTGGCTCTACGTAATTTTATTCTAACATATGGGGTAATGACATGCATGTTTACATTTTATTTACTAACTTATATGTTATTCACCTCTTCTGAACCACTGTCTGATGAGGCTGCCTTCTGCTGTTGTTGCTTCTTGAGTGCTGATGATCTCTGCACAGCAAGTATACTTGGACTGGACTTCCAAAACTGAATTGGAATTCAGATACAAAAGTCATTTAAACCTATTGAAACTTTAAAGTTTATCACATACTTACTTTTCTTAAGATGAGCAGCATCACTATTAAGATGGATCTCAATTTTATTAATAATAAATAACTCACTATAAAATACCGCATGCATTAATAATATTGGATAGCATTTTAAAGTAGCGAGACTTCTGCAGAAAGGAATGTTATATGAGAATTGCTGGCACAATTTTTACAGTAAGTATAACAATAGTTGTGCAGGCCTCTATTATTAAGATAACTTTTCTTTTAAAAGTAATTTTTTAAAATGATCTAGGTAAGTCCTTTCAGGCCACTTAGCTGATGTATTTTTGCTTCATATGGGAATACCAAAGTACATAGAGCAATAGAATATCTCAAGTTGTAAGGGACCCATAAGGATCATCGAGTCCAACTCCCTGCTTCTCGCAGGACTACCTAAAACTAAATCATATGACTAAGAGCGTTGTCCAGATGCTCCTTGAACTCTGACAGGCTTGGTGCCATGACCACTTCCCTGGGGAGCCTGTTCCAGTAACCAACCACCCTCTCAGTGAAGAACTTTTTCCTAATGTCCAATCTGAACTTCTCCTGATGCAGCTTCATTACATTTCCTCATGTCCTATTGCTGGTCACCAGAGAGAAGAGATCAGCACCTCCCCCTCCACTGCCCCCCTTGAAGAAGTTGTAGACTGCGATGAGGTCACCCCTCAGCCTTCAAGCTGAACAAATCAAGTGACTTCAGCTGCTCCTCATAAGTCTTGCCCTCGAGAGCTTTCTTTATCTTGATCATCCTCCTCTGAACACACTCTAATAGTTTGATGTCCTTCTTATATTGAGGCGCCCAAAACTGGACACTGTACTTGAGGTGGGGCTGCACCAGTGTAGAGTGGGACAATCACCTCCCTCGACTGGCTATGCTATGCTTGCTGCACCCCAAGACGCAGTTGTCCCTTTTGGCTGCCAGGGCACACTGTTGACTCATTCAACTATCCATCAACCCAAACCCCCAGGTCTCTTTCCGCAGGGCTGCTCTCCAGCCTCTCATCCCCTAATTTGTATGTATAACCAGGATTACCCCATCCCAGGTGGAGAATCTGGCACTTGCTCTTGTTAAATTTAATAAGGTTGGTGATTGCCCAGCTCTCTAGCCTATCCAGATCTCTCTGTAAAGCCTCTCTATCCTCAAGGGAATCCACAGCTCCTCCTGGTTTAGTATCATCATCAAATTTACTTAATGTACATTTGAATCCTGCACCCAGATCATTTATAAAAACACTGAAGAGAACTGTCCCTAATATTGAGCCCTGGGGAACCCCACTGGTGACTGGCCACCAGCCTGATGTAACCCCATTTAATACAACTCTTTCAGCCCAACCCATCAGCCAATTGTTCACCCATCATATTATGGACTTGTCTAGCTGTGCGCTGGATGTTTTGTCTAGAAGGATACTGTGAGAGACAATATCAAAAGCATGAACATGAACACCACCAAAAAAAACCCCACGAAAAAAGAATCTTTAACAGCCTTTGAATCCTACGGTAGGAAATATTTTATTACCTTTCATATATATCATCCAAATTAAGGCCATATTACACAGAGAAACAGAGGAGAGTTCAGGTAACTTTCATCCACTGCATTTAAGAGATTTCTAAACACCACTTCTTTTTTTTTCTTTCGTAAATTTGGCAGACTTTTTCCCAATACAGAAGACAAGCCATATCTAAGTCTGAGATTGTCATACAATCATTTATTGATATGAAGAAACTAAGCATTAGAGAGACAACTTTTAAGAAATTTTAGAAATAACAACATTATGTGTGGCTTTGTCTTCAAAAATATGGAATAAGTTAATAGGTGCTTCTGCATGATAAAATTTAGGTAACTGTCTAACTGTAGGTATTTACAGAGATGAGAATTTAAGAGCCCAATGTTTGTTATGAGAGCTAAGCATGTGCATTTACTAACCCAATCAAGTTAACATTCTAAGTAAAAATTATGGGGGTTTTGTTTATTTAAATTAAAACTGCTCTTGTAACTACTCTGCAGCGGTTTTTTTTCCCCACAAAGGGTTAATTTATATGTTTTGGTTTACCTCAGATCCATCAACTTTTGGTGATGGTTTAGCTTGAACTTGTTTCTTCTCTCTAGATGTGTCAGACTCTGATTCTGATTGACTGCCTGACTCTGAACGAGACTCAGAGTCACTGCTACCTGATTGACTGCTACTTCCATCAGTACTGCTTCCAGAGCTTGAATCAGATCCAGAAGCTGATGCTGACCCAGAATCATCATCCGACTGGCTGCAATTAGAAGTTAACAGGATATTACACAATGGCTAATTAAATAAGATTTTTAAAAAAGTCACACTAAAAAGACTTCAGCTTCACCTATAAATAAATTTTTAGGTTAGCCCAGACACATGGATAGCATACAAATTAATGCACTGGATTAAATAAATCAGGAATGAAAATTCAGAATTAATCAGATACTTTTCACTAAATATTAAAAGGAGAAAGAAAGAAAAAGAGAGAGAGAGAGAGAATGGAGAATATTAATCATTAATGTAGAAGAGTCAAACAACGGTATTTCTCACACACCCAAACCCTTACTTAGCTCTATCAAACCCCACGTATTTTTGTGTATACACACACACAATTGTTTTAAGTCTTTTTAGATCAGCAGCGTGTATCATCCCCCCCATTTTTTTTTGAGCATGCATTTCTTCAAAGCAAATGTTTTGTTTCCCTAGTTTTACTTTTTTTTCATAAACACAATAGGGGAAAAAATTATCTTTAAGGAAGTACTTGCAAACTATATTTCATGTTGTGATTTGGACCAACTATATATAAAATCCTACCAAACACTTGATTAAATAAAGTGTTTATAAAAGTAACTGGAAAACCAGAAGTGTGCTGTCACACATAATATAAATCCATGCAGACCATCTTACACTGTTAAAATAACAGCAGTAAAATTCCCCACACAGACAAACTCTGAATTTGTCACTGATTATATGACTTGTGTCAAGTCATATAATCAGTGATCTTAGCATATTCTTGAGCCACTGGATTATTCGACCTGTACATTCATTTCACGCTGGACTTAAAATATTTAAACAGAATAATATTTAAAGTTAAACATTTATTTCATGACTATTCAAAAACATAGAAACACTTGGGTTTCTAAAACAATTTTACAAAGGAAACGAGTTAAAACTTTAATCAAATTCCTCGTTAGGTTAAATACTACCATACTTAAGAGATATCATGAGGGAAAACATTGAAATTACAACACCACACAAGCAAAATAATTTTAAATTATGTACACTTGAGTTGTAAGCATTTAAAAAGGAACAAACCCCCAGCAAAGATAATACCAAAATCCAAAACAGTAAAAACCCCAAAGCTGATATCAAAGTCTAAGCCTATCACTGCTGGCACAATTCATCTGGCCTTGCTAAAACATTTATCAAATCTTGAGATGAATAGCTGGACTTGCTATTCACAAACCAAGAAAACCTGCTTTGTAGTATCTTGGTTAGTAATAGCCTTGTCTGCAGTGATCACAATATTGTGGGGTTTGGGATCCTGCTGAGCATGCTGAAGGTTAGTACTAAGACAAAGGTTTTAGTTTTTAGAACAACCAACTTCAGCTTGCTCAGAGCTCAGCTGGGAGGGATTTCATGGGAAGCTTCCATGGACGATAAAGGAGCTAGCAAGCACTGTGACTTTTTCAAGAATGCTCTCCTGGAAGCACAAAACCAGTTCATCCCCTTTAAAGGTAAGGGAAATAGGCGGAGCAAGAGACCCCCTTGGCTTAACTGTGAGCTTCTGAGTCTGCTCAAAACCAAGAGAGAAGCATACCAGAGATGGAAAAGTGAACGAACACTCACTGAGAACTACAAGGGCATTGCCAGGGCATGCAGAGATGCAGTTAGAAAAGCAAAAGCTCAGCTTGAATTGAAAATGGCCAGAGATGTCAAAAACTACGAGAGTTCTTCAGGTACGTAAACAACAAGCAGAAACAGAAGGAAAATATTGGCCTGCTGTTTAACAGGAGAGGTAAATTAGTCACCAACAATGCTGAAAAGGCAGAGGTTCTCAACACTTCACCTCAGCCTTTACCAGCACTGTTGGGCCCCAGGCCTTGGGAACAAAAATCTAGGCTGATGCACAGACCTACCGCCAGTGAAGGAAGAGCTGGTATGTGAACTATTACACAAACTTGACCCCTAAAAATTGATGGGCCCTGATGCTATCCACCCTAGGGTGTTAAGAGAGCTGGCTGACATCATTGCAAGGCCGCTCTCCATAATCTATGAGAAGCTATGGAGATTGGGGGACAT
>VXBO01001810.1:168136-183479 GCA_013400135.1 Rhinoptilus africanus | reverse complement strand
TTGCAGCTTTGAAAATCATCTTCCTATTACTACCACATTGATACCATATTGTATTCAAAGCTATAGTACCAAATTCCTTAAATTCAAATAACAATAATAACAAAAATAGAGCTCCACACAAAAGGTGAGGGCTTGGGATTCTCAAACTCAAGTAACTCTGCCCCGAAGAATGAATACATGCTAAAGAAACACATACCTTTTCCTTCCCGGGAAAACTTTCAGAACGTAAAGTTACCTTTCAAGCAATACAAATTGTATAAACACTATGCTCCTCAATTTTCCCCACACAACAGCATGTGTTACAAGTGGAATTATATTCAGTATCTCTTTCCCTCTATTCAGCAGCCTCCACTGGATTTGCTCCTGGACACTTAAGAGCTTCCCTTCCTCCTCCCGACTGACAACGTCTCTGGTAACAGTCAGTACAGCAAACGATATTTGGGCATGCAAAGAGACAGTCAAATCTCCAAGGAAGTCTGCAAAGAATCTTCAATATTCATGCCACTAAACGTAGGTATTTAAGATATTAATTCTAATTCCTGCCAATGCCATGATCCTTTGTAATTAACTGAGTGAAACAAACATTTGCAGAGAGTAAGGTGAGATCAAAAGTGACTGATTCACACTCATGTCTGTCTGCTGACTACAAATGTAATTTAAAGTTACTTTATTTCTAATTTAGACCTGGCTCACAGGATTGTCTTTATTTCATTAAACCTTAAGCCTAACTACATAATGTAACCCATTTTCAATCTAACTGGTCTCTGTACCATGAATCATACCTACACATAATATTTGTACTGAACCATGCACCTGGTTAACATCCTTTTTTGCTACTTAAAAGATTAATATTTGAAAAATAAGGAAAACAAATATTAGCTGATGTAGCATATAATTGATTTAGCAAGTATAAAGGACTGCTAATTTTGTCATATAGTTGCTTTGTTCTTTTTGAAGAACACAGAAAAACATTACAGTTACAGCTTGATCCTACTAATATACGGTATTACAACCTCAGCTGTCAAATGCGCTAAATCTGTTGTCTAAGATTTTGTTCTGCATGACAGAAGGGGTAGAAGTTAAAGAATTACTGTATATTGAATATTAAATGCAAGCACAAAATTGCACTTTAAGTGCTCTCAAACTTTTAAATTTGATGCATAATCTAAAATTGCAACATATTCCCTGACTATCAAAAAAGTACACTATTTTAATAGTAACTCAATTTGGAACCAACTGAAGAAAAATACTGTCTAAATGTCATTTTTCCAGTGGCATGAACATCTACATGGAGGAAAAAAAAAAGAGTATTCAGGATTATAAATTATTATATCCTTTCTTAAGACTTTTTTTTATATAGTAAACAAAAGCAGAAGTATTACACACTCACACATGTAATGAGTCAAAATATGTCTCCAAATTGTTCTGATGAGTGACACAAGATTTCTTAAGATCCTTCCTCTTCAAGCATACTCCCCATCTACTTGCAAGCAAAGGTAGCTGGCAATCACTGGAAAGCAGTTGTCTGTATTCTTCTTACCTCTTGCACATTTCCCCTAGAAACAGTCACTGCAGCTTTTACACTGATGTATCTTGTTCCCTTTTAGATGTTTCCAACAAATGTGCTGGGGAAGAAGGCACTTCTTCCTATGTCCCAGTACTTTAATTTTCAGATTATCAAACTCCTAAGTAATAAATGGCTTGATAAAAGCCATGCATCTTGAAACCACGCTTGAAACAGGTTAGGGTAAAAATGAAAATAAAGTTACTAAATCTCAACAGTCTTTAAAGAGTACAGTTAGAATTATTTATAAAAGTTGAAAATATTAAGAAAATATATTTATTCTACTTGTATCAGTATCAAAACCTGAAGACCTTGCCATGTTTCTTACCACCAAGGTTTCACTTCTCTACTTTTCATGCTGCATTCCCAAGATGAGAAGTCCTAATGATACAGCATGCTGGCCTTGTAGAACCAGCCTTCTTCAGCACGGATTTCGAAAATTTCTTTCTGTTCTGGCAATCCTATTTCAGTATAAATGAATTTTTTTTCAAAACAATATTCTCTAGAGTGGAAGACAGATCCATTAAAAACTAGACAAATCTCCCAAGGTAAATCATGCCTGCAGCAATTAGGTATTTACCTCTTTCCTTAAGCAGCTAAATCTACTACCCAAGGACTTCTATTTTTGCTCAATTGCTTTGGAGAGAGCAAGGCTTAGTTATCACTGACTCCTGTGATTTATCTGATATTAGACTAGTTCATAGCACAGAGTAACTTCTGCGTTTCAGCAACAAATATATATATATATTCAAGCTACTTGCAATTCCGTATCATTGTACTATAACTTCCAATGTTACTATGTACAGCTGCTCCAAATATCTTGAAAAGTAACTATGACTTCTGAGAGAGGGAGGTAGATGGAAAGAGGGCAACAGAAACAGATGTGCAGATTTCAAATTCAGATGCAGAACCCAAAACTTACCTGTATGGCTCAAGCTAAGTTAAATATTATTTTTAAAAAGCCAGACATGAGTAATGTATTATTACTACGAACTTTTGGCCTATAAACTCAAACAAAAGAAAAAGGTGTGAATTTAGGTATAAAAATATGCACATTGCTAGCTGAATAAAATATAAATAAAAAGTGGGAGGTTTTTTTCTTTGTTAGTTGGGTTTTTTATGATTTCTGCTCTAAGCTTTGCACATTTAATATCAAGTTTTTGAAGATGAACAACATATAAAATAGGAAAAAGAGGCCTGCAGTCTCCTCAGAAGAAAAGCCAATAGAAAGCCACACTGAAGTTTCAGAGATAAGAAAGGGTAGTGTAAAAAGTTGTATTTGCTTTTTCATGGTGCTTAAAACATTTTTAGTGTACTGTATAAACTGGTTAGAAACTTGCAGTAACTTTCTAGACAAAGGGCAACTCCTCCTCCTGGTACAAGGCAAGCACCCTTAGTTTCTCAAAGTTAAAAGAAGGATGATATACAGTCTATCCATTATAGTTCATTTTAATATTAAAATTTTGCAATAATAATTTGTGTGGGACAAAACTTGTATTTCTAAGACTGTATGATAAGATGTCTCTGCATTTAATTTACAACATACATGTGGAGATCAAGTCAAGATATTCATGATAATCAAAAGACACAGAAGCTTTTGACTAAGCTGATAAAAGAGCAGTTAAATTGAGACTGAAAAATTGAAGTCAGGACTAATGGACAACTGATGTTTTTTTCTCCTGTAAGACTGTATTTAGATACAGCCCTTTTACAAATCACCCCATTCTCTGTTGCAAAAATGTCAGTAATTTTATTATTTTAAGTTGTTTTTTCTGAATATAAATGATTCAACACTGCTAACTCCCAGTAGTCAACTACCAGTACTTGGAGATAAAGGAGCAACCTCTTTAGATCACTCGCTATGATGTTCAAAGTCTAAAACAGCAGAGTTTCCAGTTTCTTGCAACACATGACAACATATTGAATGTCTTCCAAAAGTGCTCACAGCAGGGAATAAAATCACAGCAATGTTTAAAGTTCAAAAGATTTCCACATTCACAGTCCTTAACTTTTTACAGGTTTTGTTACATTCACAGCAAAGACCCTGTTAGTTTCCATACATGGAAGAGGGAGCGTGCAAGATCCAGAACCACAAAACCATCTAATCATAGAGCTTTCAGAGGGATAAACATTCCTCTGTTCAGAAAACTAATCCATTCAGAAACATTACTACTTTTTTTTTTTTTTTAACTGAAAAACATTTATTTTTACTGCAGTAGCAATAGGAACTAAATTTCTAGCGCAGTACTCGCCAAGAAGCTAAATTAAAAACACATTTATTAGTTATGCCTCAGATCATATGAAGTGAGAAGTCCTGTACTTTAATACTGAAAAAGTAACTATTTAAAAACTCACATCATTAACTAGGAACAAGATCACAAAAGATTAGGGAAACCCACATTACTGTAGGTGAGCATAAAATCACATTTCTGATAGTAGTTTCTATAGTAGATAATCACTAGGAAGGATATTCATATTAAACTTTTTAAACTAAAGCTTGTTACTCATGCAGACAGCAGTATGAATTTAATGTCTTCCAAGTATCTTTTCATTCAGTCGCCTCTATAACCATCTACTAATTCTGTTTTTAGGATGCAGAGTTAGATCATTCAACTTGTGTAGCTGTAGCAAGTACACACTCTGACAAGCGTATAGAATCAGAGTTGTCTTTCTTTAAGCCTTTCTAAGTAATTTTAGCTCACATACAAGAATCTACTTAACAGAAGTGTAAGTTCATGTGAAATGAAAAATATACCTGTAATAAACGTAACAGTCCAAATGCTGATAAACGCCAGCTACAGACTCCTTGTGATTGTATAACAAGTCTGCAATACTCTAATGAAGAAAACTGGCAGACAAGTCCAAGAATGAAATAAGGAGACAATATGCTCCTCACCTCTATGTTCTTAGAAAACATTCGTAGGGAATAAACCCAAGCATTTTCAATAGCTCAATATTTTTAAACTGTTACAAGTATTTCAGACTTTCATGTTAAATATTAATATCACTTAATATTGGTGTCAAATCCTCTGCAAGAAAGAGGATTTGGCATTAGGCCTGAAGTAACACTAGCCAGTAGCCTTTACGTGTCAAGGGTTCACCCCAAAAAATAGAGCATTATTCCTATATTTCAAGGAATAACATGAAGCTTCAGGAACTTTGTAATCTAGCAGGCAGAAAACAGACCACAGGTATAAACAATGGCTTTCACACCCCAAAACTGATGACAAATGTGAGGAAAAAGACTAAAAGGGCAAGATTATGTGCTAAATAAGACTTGAAATATCAGTAATGTACTCTTACCATAAATCAGAAGATATTAACTTGGGCCTTCTCTACTCCTACGTGAAAGAAGGGAGCAACATATTCAAGCGAGCTGAGGTTTCTGAAGAGTGGTAGGTAGTAGTGAATCTTCTAACCCTGCATTGATTCTAATTGCAATTATTGAAGAGGGAAGGAAAGGCAAAGTAAACCAAAGATGTTGACAGCGCTCACTCCATCCCTAAGGGGGAGTGTCAGGAAGACGGAGTGAAGTTTTTTTCAGTGATGACCAGTGATAGGACAAGGAGTAATGGATGCAAATTGGAGCATAGGAGATTCAAGAGGGATATCAGGAAGAATTTTTTTACTGTGAGAGTGACAGAGCCCTGGCACAGGCTGCCCAGAGAGGTTGTGGAGTCTCCTTCACTGGAGACATTCAAAACCCGCCTGGACGCGTTCCTGGGTGATGTGCTCTAGGTGACCCTGCTCTGGCAGGGGGGTTGGACTAGATGATCTTTCGAGGTCCCTTCCAACCCTATGATTCTATGATTCTAAAGATGCTCCAGTGGGAGGTGTCTCTGCCCATGACAGGGGGTTGGAACTAGATGATCTTTAAGGTCCCTTCCAACCCTGATAATTCTATGTTTCTATGATTCCATGCACTTCAAAGCCATCCTGTATCTGACTTTTATTCAAAGACAAGATCTGTGAAATGTTTCGCTATCCTCTCATACAGACATCCATTTTAAAACTAACATATACAAAACCTAAGATTTAATCTAAGGATAAATCTGACAACAACTTCATAAGGCATAAACATTTACACAAGTAATAACATAACCTTAATTTTCTTAAAATTGTATTGGTCATATGATGTAGGAAGATGAGTGGTTCACATTACTGTTTGAGCTAATATTAGCTTGTAATACTATCACCATAACGAAACATTTGAAAAAATCAAGAGCATTTATGTAAATTTTAATAAGATAAATTGTGCACACATTCGTTTTGGTCATGAGGTCAATGAGACTTACTCTTTAGTATTTATACAAAATAATGATTAAAGAATCATTATTTATATAATCTTTAAAATCAGAATAAAGGACAGTCACTACACAGAAGATATTATGTCTCAAGTATAAAACAAGGAACAACACATTCACAGAAAAGGAAAAAGAGGCAACACAAAGCCAGTCAATGTGCTTGTAAGTGCTATGAATAGACTCAAGCCTACCTGTCAAATCTATTCGGGTTTTGCAGAAAAACAGATCTTACGTAAGGATTTAGAGGAGAGTAACTGAGGAACTGCATTAGGTGCTCCATTTAAGTAAGATGGTCAACCTGGGAGATAGCACAGAGACTTTCTTGTGAGCTCGGGCACATGATGAGGCTGTCATCACTGGCTGATAAACTGGCAGGCAGCATCTCAACACTGAATATGAGATGCCAAGTAAGGTGTTGGTATTAGTCCATTAAAGGCCTTGAAACAGAAAGCGTCTAAGTTTTCCTTGGTGCTATAAAGGAATGGAAGCTAAAGAAGAAGCAAAGCAAGAAAAAATGATGGACTGAAAAATGATCTTTACAGCTTCTTTGCAGTCTGGGTGAATATAAATGAAGCAAAAATGCATTTGTCAAAGCCAAAGAAAAGGACATTGCAGTAATAAAGATGTGAGTTGATGACAGCATGGGCGAAAATGTCTGTTAGATAGACAGAAAAGCTTGTATCTTAGAATCCTGAAGAAAAAACCTGCAAGACAGATTCCTTACCAAAACATATTGAATATATTTTTATACCTCAGCTATGTCAACAAAATAATAACTTACTTAAACTGAAAATTTGGACTAAGTCTGTAACATCTAACAGTTAAACCAGTATCACTCCAACATTACTATTAGTTTATATTCAGTTTGACAGCTGAATCTAGTCCCTGAAGTCCTGTTTCCTTACAAATCTTTCAGATATTCTGTACACAACACCATTAAACTCAACAGTCTTATTTTCTATTAATATTTCAATTATAAATATGCTCAAAATGATGCTTGAATATTTTATCATCTAACAGCATCAACTATTCACATCTCTCAAGAATCCAGGAGAATTCTGGAATTATGGCTGTAGTTAGGAAAATGAATAACAAGTCAAAGTGTAAGACATGCTGATGAATAGAAAGGTTGAACTTGCATTCTTAATTACTTAAACTTTAGTAGAAATTAAATAAATTTCACAGTTTGCATGCACATTGCAAGTCACACACTAAAAAAAAAAAACCACCTGAATTTTATCTATATTAANAAAAAAAAACCACCTGTATTTTTATCTATATTAAACTTTGTGGTTTTTTTCTTTTTTTAATCTGACACTAGTACGGAACCAGTGAATTAACAAAGAACATTTATACCATCAACAGAAATATCTTAAACCATGAATGTCCTGTTCAATCTTATAAAACATCACATCAGTTACAAAGGCAAATCTTAGCCAGGACTAAAAGGTCTTCCATTTACCGTCTGCCCATTGTGCTCTCTGCTTCCCAACATGTGAAGTAAAAACTGCTAAACCATAACACGAATAGAGCTACAGAGCTACCCAAATCAGCCTGTTATACCTGGGTTTTGTGGAGCATCCTATGTAGGTAAAGCGGACTCTCTCTCCCTCTGGAAGTAAGGGCCATGAGAGAATAACAAGCTTTAACTATAACTAAACTACTATCACTCTTTTCAATAATATAAATCTTTGTACTATACATGGGCATGAAATATTTAAAATGTCTACCTGAAAACATAGTGGTATAGATTCACTGCTATCAAAAAGTGACCCTGGGAAATGTGAAAATTGCATGTAATGATTTTTGCCCTCATTACATAACATCACATAGCTCATTGCATTAAATAGCAAATTTCCAAATGGGTTCAAAGCTTACTAGAAAGGTTACTGATACCTTTACTGAGCAGGACAAAATGTAAGCTACCATAAACTCCTAGCCAAACAACAACATTTGACATCTCCCCCCTCCCCAGCTTCCCAAAATCAAATGTTTTCTCTTGGGACACTGCAGTTTGAAATAGCCATCTTTCGTTCTCCAGTGTACTGTATTTTACAGCAGTCAGACAAGAACAATTTTTAAAGACATGGAGTGGACAAGTGGCATGGAAAAATCTGTGGAAAGTCAAGACATCCTAGTTTTTATAAGGCAGAAACACGGAACAACCTCTACAAATAACACCGTAAAACGCTCTAGATTTACATACAAAGCATCACCTTTCTCCTCACTTCTTTGTTGCCAAAACTTGTGTTAACCTGCAAATCTCATGATTTAGGGGCAGTCTACGTTCTTATCTTATACTTGACCAAGTAGTGAGAACAATAACTTGTTGAAATAGATTAAAATGAAGACAACTTCCATCATGATAGGATTATCATCTTACAGTGAGAAAATTATTTTGTTACGTTCTTTCCAACATGAAAAATATATGCATTTTATATGCTTGTGTTACAAGTTTGCGTGTACATGTTTATTTATATACATGTATACCTACAATATATACATATAATATATACATATGATTATTTGACCATTTGGAGAGGCCTGAGTTGAAACATTTATTTCTTCCTCTATTTCCATCATCAAAACTTATTTTGATTAATACCATAATATTTCATTCTACAGGTATCAACCAAATACCAAGTAGTTTTCAGGTTGTATGGCTCTGTAGTATCAGTCCAGCCAGCCTACCTCCTTTCATCACAGAATTTCTTCTCTGCTACGCAGCAATACACAAAAAAAACCCCACAACCAAAACAACAAAACAAGAACCACAAGCATTCATGCTGTCTGTAATAAGGAACTATTATCATGGAGGGCTAAATATTTGGTACATAAGTCTATTAACTAATCTGTTCATATGAGGAAGAATAAACATCATACTTTTACTGATTGCTTGGGTTGCAGCAAGACATACTTAAGAGAATGGGAGCAAAGGTTATGTTCTACCATTATCTTGTCTGTAATATTACTGATAATATACTTCATCAAATAATAAGAAAAATATCGCATAACCAAGTCCTTTAAAACTGGTCTTTGATTCAAAACCTGCTCAGCGTCTCATCTGGCATATCACCTGGCGCTCTGAGGAAATTATTCTGCCTGAAAATTCCTGTAAGGTTTTGAAATCCACTGAAAGATGTCAAGGATACATGTAAAAGAGCATGAGTTTTCACAGCTAGCACTAAAGAACCAGGCCACTGACTGATGATTAGGAGAGACTTCCCTTATCTCTGTCATACGCAAAAAACCAAATACAACCCACACTACATGCAGGAGAAATGACTGGATGCATGTTCTGACGATTCCTGATACAGTTTACGGAACAAAAAAAAATTAGTACAAAATGTACTATTGCTATGACTTCTCAGTAATGTGAATTCAATGCAATCAGAGTACTCCAACAGCACACACTGAACTTCCCAATTTTCCAATGTAGTTTAAATGCCTATTACTTGAGCTCCTACTTTGAAGACCAAGCAATGGTCTACAGCTATTATTAACAAAGCAGAAGAATAATGGATTTTATTCTTGCCTGTGGGAGAGATGTATCATTTGGAAAATTGATAACACTTTAGTTTAGTCGTTTTAAAAGGTCATGTTACACAATAAAGAAGGCCAAGCCTTTTAGTGATAACATATGATAGTGATAAAGCTAGCACTAGTCTACAGATCCTCAAAATTACTAATTGCATTTCTATGTTGTAAGCAAGCTAAAGATCTGATAAACGTGTTCCAGTATGTTCCTGATTTATGTACTTTATAGTCTAGTTCACAAAGCCTATAAAGAAATTAAACCATAAAAAGCACCTTAATTATTAAATATGTAAACAAATCTGCATATATAGTAAGGAAAACAAATCTTCATACTACTATAACTTGGTCTTATTATTTACTTTAAACATAGTTGTAATAGATTCGGTAGAGAGGGGAAAATTACGAACTTAGGTGCAGGAAATCAACAGGAAAAATTTAATAGGAAGGATTAACAGTGACCAATTGTAGTTGCGAGGCATGTCTGCCAACGTTAAAGTTGATTTTGACAAAATACCACAAATTGAGAAAATCTAACAGTGTTAGCAGGTAGTATAAATTAAAGTTGTTATGTTGTGCCCTTAGGCATTTATTTATTGCAAAGACAGGAAATGACAGTTAAAGTGCTCCGAATAAATCCTTGTATGAAGAAGGATAAAACAGATTGAAGTGATACACAAATTTACACAATGGTTCATTTGTACAGGGCAACAGGGTTCAGTCAGATGGAGAGAAAATAAGCTGGTAACGGGCCATTTCCCCGGGGCAGGCAATAGCGGGGGCTTTGCAGCTTGGTTTGTTTACAGTCAGCCCCTAAAAAAGACTTTAAGGCCTTTCAGGCATTGCATGTGTATCACAGGGTAAAATTCAATATAAAATATTTCTATGAAAGTGAACTGTCACCAGTTCACAAACATAACCAAACTTCCACAGGGGTATGCAAATGATGTGCCTATTTACCATATTCAAATCCCATGCCAAACAACTCTCTGATATGTTCTTTGCTGGAAAAATGTAAGGTTTCGAAATGTAGGGACCTGAAGCAAATACTCTTACAGGCCTTTTATTTCCTACTGAAAAACAGCGTCCTTATTTTAAAAGGCTGCTTACCTAGCTTTTTTGAGAGAATGAACTGTGCTGTTATATTATACAGATGCAAAAGTACAAATAGGTAACTCCAGTGAAGCATTTAAGATTGAAAAAAAAAAAAAAAAATCCAGTTACCTTTTCAGAAAATCTCTTTGTGAAATACCAAGGCTCTACTTGTAATTGCATCTCCAGAAATCATCTTCTCAAAGTCTGTCTCAGTTAAAACAGCATTTATTTTTCCACCGTGGACAAAGAAAATACATCTCATACTGCTTATAGTCTATCACTTCAGGTCTAACAGTTTTGGAGCAACTCTAACAAACAGTTGGACACCATTAGTCTTGCTGTAACTACTACTATTTTGTCATAAATTCATCCCCAAGTAACGCTAGGAAGCTAAATTTAATAAACACCATTCTGAGGTTGAAAAATATCCCCTTCACTTACTTGAAAATCTTTCTCTTCCAGGATCTCTTTCCTCCACCTGACAAGGAAGGCAGCACAGACGTACAAGTGGAAGTGAGAAAAACCCTCTGGTTCAGACTAGAAAAAATAAAAATATATCATCCTTTCAATACACAAAGAATACTTTGATCACCATATACCCCAAGTGTATTTTTATGGCATTGATTACTAACTGCTAAACCTCTCTCTCTTCATATCACAAATATGTTTGCATTTCATGTATGCCAAACCTCTTCATGGCTATTATCTCTAATGGGAATTAAGATGAGGTATTTCTCATATTTAAATTCATTCTTCACAGATGTGTTTTCCGTTTCTGATGCTATCCATTACCTTATATCTGGCATGAAATACTGTACTGTCTAGCTCAACACTGTGACATGAACATATGCTTCATCCCCATTATTAAGAACGAACTCTACTACAACTAGTAACTTTTTCATTATAAGTTCTACTATAGGAAACTACTAAGCATTTCAAAAATTTACAAATTGGTTTATATTTGACTGAATTAGAGATGTTTAATAAAGGAACAAAAAATCTACTCATTGTAACACAAAACATTTACAACGCAGATTTGTATTCAGACCTGCAGCTCTCTGTCCTAGTTCAAGTCAGCAGATTCAGTTACTTTATAAAACGCCCCTTAGAAATTAAGATTTTGCAAGTATACCTAAGAGTTTAGAAAAAATTGTGATCCTGCTTTTAAAAGACTTCACTAAGTTTTCTTGTATTAGCAAATTAATCTTAGATTTTATTTTCTATACCATCGAGAACTGAAAAAATAATTATATTTAATTATCAATGTCATGACTGTGAACTAATGCTATGTAAAATCTCATTAAAATAACATTTAAAAATAATAATTATAAAATTAAGCTACATAATCTGAAAAATGAAGAAAGAAGACTGAATAGTCTGCAGGCAGGAAAACTTAATATAATATTTATTAGTGAGGATATTTTATGTATTGGATTATTTGTTTCCTACCTGAATATAATAAAAGCTTACATTTCTTTAATTGCATGACATCAGCAACAGAGGGAATTGAAAGGAACTAATCCTCTTCACCTCACTCCTCCAACATTATCTAAGTTATTGAAAAGCATAGGAGGGTCGGGGCCTGGATTAAAGAAATCTGTCAGAAAGCAGTATTTTAACTTTCAAAGTCAACTTGCAGTAGCTATTGGCCAAGTTGTTTATTTTGACTTACAAAACAATATTACCCAGACAATCAAATTCAATCATCAGAGTATTCTTTTTTTTCTGATACCTAAGCTTCTGATTTTAAGCCCAAGAATTCATTCTATTATCACATAATAAAGGAAAGACTTCCCAAGCCAGAAAGTCAAGATAAGTGGCTTTAAAAAAAAATTAAAAGCAAAAAAAAAATCCTCAAACCCCAAAACCCAAGAACTGCAATACTGGAAACTGAAAATGTTTTTGAGGAATTGCAGGAAAAAATATCTGGAAGTATATAAGAACCTGAACTTCTTGAGATTTTTCTGTTCAACCTTTTTTTCCCCCAATACAATTTTCTTCAGCTCTTTTAAATGAAACCAAATGGGTTTAAATATGCAATTCATTAGAGAAAAAAATGCATATCTCCCTATAGATTTAAAATTTCATCATGCTTCAGAGGTAAGTCTAGGCTACAAAGTATTTCCAATGGATAGTTTTAGACAGTTTTGGAAATTGAGTAAAACAGCTAATGCATAATTGCCTTTTCTAACACCTGCTACCTATTATACTTTTCCATTTGTAGCTTTTGAAGTTACAAACAGTTTGATCTCTAAATGTACAAAAATGCAGACTACCAGCTAAAAGCTATTTAAAATCAAATATAAACAATGACCTTCATTTAAATATTTTAGCAGAAGATCTCAAGACAGATGTACAACCTTCCAGAAGACTTATTCTGAACATATTACAGACAACTCAGAGCACATTATCTAAGAACCATCTGTCATTATCAATAAAAATCATTTAGATTGTTAACATCACAAATATCTCATTGCCTTGCAGCTGAAATGAAAGGCATTCTTTACACTGCACTCCCCAAATATCTTGAATTAGACAATCACTGAAAGAATGCAAATTTTGTTGTACACTGTTTACACTGATTATCGTCTACTTAACAATTAGTCTAACCTGCCTTCCTTACTCCTGGATACTTCAGCATTTAGGGACGGTAATATCTCATGGTATTTGTTGATAGAATATATACAATACGTGATTATTTTTGAAGTACTCAAAATGATTAAAGCTATGAAATTGTGCCAGGGTTAGGTATCAAACCACCACATTTCACACACAAATAACGGCTCAGACACAAGAACTTCCAAACACTTTATGATTATGGATGAATAAAACAACTTTAAGTGTCTCCATTTACAGTACATTACAAAGAGCAGATAGTTTAGCTGTAAGGAGGTTTAAGTAATTTTTCCCAAATTATCCAAGCAATCTACAGCAGAAAAAGGGAAAGAAGTCAGTGCAGGATCATCATGGAAAGGGCAATGTGTTGGCTGCTCCTCCAAGATTTTCCTTGTCCATTAGGCAGGAGCTCTGATTTCCTAGACTCAATCAACTGTCAAAACTGCGACTCAGAGTTCCAGTCTGAGAAGAAACACAGCACGAGGAAGCCATGGAGAGGGCCACCAGGGTAACTCTCCTGCCTCCAGGAACGACCAACAGCAGATAACAACGAGTATAAGAGTGCAAGCATATAGCAGAAACACTCTTCCAACTTTCAATGATTTTGTGCTCAGAGATGTCCTTATATAAGGTGTAAAATACATCCATTTAATAGTAGTTAATGAATTTGTCTTTATCTCCCCAAAGATTTCTGCAACTATAAGCCTTTTAGGTAATCACAAAGTCCTCTGGCAATGAATTCCAAAACATAAGTGCATCCTATATAGCCTGTCTGTTTTAAACCCAATACCTGCTAGTTTCATTCAAGCTAGTTCAGTTATTCCACTGAAAGAGAGTATGAACAATCACTTCTTAATCACTTTCTTCAGTCCTTTCATCTTTCCTTCTCTTTTGCAGACTAGAATTTTTTTTTGTCTCTTCCATCATTCCTCATATATTGGTTCCACTCTCTTTGCTCAGCCTTCTTAAGCATCCTTTCCTGTACTTTTCTCATTTTCAAATAAGGTGCAAAATGTATACAGCATATAAGATGCAGAAAGAACGTAATTCTCACCACTGCATAATGGTATTTTGTTCTCCTTTCCTTTCCCAGCAATTCCTAGCTTTTAATTTTTTATTATTTTTCTTTCTTGACTGCTACTGAGCTCATCTTTTCCTCCTGTGCATGCGTGTAGGAAGCTAACTTGAAGCCCAAAGTTATACCAGTAAAGTTAGGATTGTTCCGAGCAACACACACAATATCACTTTATATTTGTCCATGCAGAATTTTAGCTGTTATTCACTGCCTGGCTGTTTATAGCAACATGAAGTCCTGCAACTCCTTGCTGTCAGCTTCTCACCCTTTACTACTCTCAATAACATGGTGTTGTCAGCAAACTTTGCTGTCTCGTTCCTGTATCTGTTTACCAATCACTTCAGCAGAAACAGCTAGAGCCTTATCACAAATTTAAAAGAATTACATGTGATTTCCTTTAATTTTGAAACCTGCCTGCTTATTCCTACCATCTGTTTTCTATGCTTCAGACAGTTATCCATACAAGGGCATTCCCTTTAATTCCACAGCTGTGTTTTTTCTTTAATAACCTTTAGTGAAGAACCTCCTTCACTGTTTTCAGCAATCTCAGCAGGCTGCATCATCCGGGTGCATATGTTCACTGGCTCTTAATGCTTTGCAAGGTGTAATTTCTCACTCCAAAAATCATGACAACACTTTCTTAAAATGTCATATTTATTTATGGTAAAAGAATATTATGATTAAGTCTGGAGAACACTGTATTGAAGTCACCTTTATAAGATTGAAATAAAGACACGAATACTTCACGAATACTGGAATACTTCAAGGATTGCAACTATTTTCATTAAATTTCAATATATTTCATCACAGCAGCCTACCAACTCATGTAGGATCATCACCTTCTCCTGCCTGTCAGTCTTACAGTCAGTTATAAAATGAAATTTTGATCATTCTTTGTTGCTAAAAATTTAAATTTTAGTTATGATAGATGTTAAAAATGTATTTTACTGTTATACATAAAAATACCTATTAAAAAACATTTATTTTTGTTGAATTAGCACATTTTGGGTTGTCTTCTATCATTTTTTTTGTTTCACCGTGACTACTCACAAGAGGATGATCCTAAAAGCAGTAAGTGACCAACAGCACTTCTCTAAGCTGAACCTAATCTAACAATAAACACAGCAACAAAGTTGGATCATTTATGCCTAAAAA
>VXBO01001810.1:95919-168126 GCA_013400135.1 Rhinoptilus africanus | reverse complement strand
TACTTTAATCATAAAAAAAAAAAAAAAACAAACCAAAAAAGCAACCTTACTTATAGGTAAGGCTTGTAAGTATCTGTAATGCAAACATCCATCCATTAACATGAAAATTTATGGGTTGGTTTGATCTTTCATTAAAAACAAATCTGATCCAAATGCATTTCATAGCACTTTAAAATATGTAATGGAAACTAACATTTTCAGGTCATAACAGCAAGCTAGAACTATCTAGCACAGCCAAAACACCATGCAAAAACTATCATCTCAATCCTTAATGGCCACTGTAAGACCCTTATAGAAAATCTATTTAAAAAAACAAAACAAAACAAAACAAATAACTTTACAAAAACTGTTTACATTTCCTATTTCTGCTAGGAACGCTAAAAAAAATTCTTTATCTTACAATGTTCTATTAGATTTGGCAGATTTATGCTGAAAACTAGGTGAAGATCACCTTTCATAACAATTTAGTGGCTGGCCTCTCTGATCCAGTCAACAACTACTTGGCAACAGTTCCCTAAAGATGACTTGATGCTGCGAAAACACAGCCACAAGGAGAACAGATCAATTGCTGCAATTTTTTTGGATCAATGTCTTGAATTGTTAGAATGCTCCATATGGCCTGCAAAATTCATGGTAAGACTATTAATCAATATCAAATATAAATGGATGCTATTGATAATTACTATTTACTTGATTTATCTAGCCTCTCAGTAACCATTTAGTTTTAAGAAGCATCTTTCATGTAACTTTCCACTTTAGCTTGTATTTTGAGAACAGAGTTTAAATTACTGTCCTCTTCACTTGCTAATATGTTCAGTTCAAATAGAATAAAAAATAACTAACTTCAACTGACTTTTTTTAGCTTTTCCAGAATAAGCTGTCGTGAAAATAATTCAGTGTTTCTCGTTTGGTTCATTTAAAGAGTCCTTCATAAAGTTTTTTTAAGAGTGCATCATGACTAGGATGTCAAGTGGATTCTTGCTCAATGAGATACCTTCACATCCAATACTGAAATGTGTTTCTCTCTTATATTTGTTTTTGTCCTCATGGGTTGTGGTTTATTACCTTCACATAGAGGGAAGTTGCTATATCTCAGCAAAGGATTGGAGCTTTTCATGCAATTCCCTTATAGTCCTTTCTTGCTGAACTGGGTGTTTACAGAAGAAAGTCGAGTAAGAAAGTTTTCTTGGAGAATGCCTTCGACACAAATGCAAGGTAATACTGAACTCTACACAGGGAGAACAATTACATTTTGCAACATTTATTTCCAACAAAGAACCATATCTAAGCTCTTTGAAAAGCACCTAATCTAGGCTCTTTGAAAAGAACCTAGATATACATAGAAGAATTATGTGTAGTGAAACTATCGGAGAGCATACCAATTTATTTTCTGTAATTTCCCATGTTAATAAGCCTCTTATCTGCAGTGAAGAGTGACCATTAGTTGTTCTTTGTACTGATTGAAGAAAATATTACTTAATTTGCTGCTTTGAATTTCAACAAAGCAGAAGGCAAACAACTTCCATTTTACCTACTAGTTATGGCTAGGCAGAACACGGCAAGAACAGTGACGCGGCAACGCGAGCGTGAATTCTACCAGTGATAATCACTGCTATTTTAGTTAACAGCAAACAATATAATGGTGAGGAATGAGATAAAAACCCCAATATAATATACATATTCATGGTTCCTCTAGTAGAAAAAACCACACCATATTTTCTGCAAGTTTTTCTTTCATGTAAGTATCTAAGATCAAAACCTCCTAATTTGTTTGGAGATGAGAACAGCAGAACCAACAGCAAGAACCAATGAACTTCTCCAGGCTGGTTTCAGCACGTTAACAAATAACGGCCACATAACACTATAAGTCCTCATCAATAACAGTGGATAATTTATACTGGTTAGGTTTTAGACAGTGGTTGATTACTTACAGCTGTATTTTCTTTTGTTCACCATAGTTAATGTATTAAAGAAAAAAGTATTTTGGTTAGAGCCATTAATATAGTTCCTAATTATCTTACCAAGGCATGGCGCAGTGGAGTAACTTTAAAGTAGAGAGTCTCTATGTAATTAACACTGAGCATCTCTGTGTCCTTTACTTCCTCTAACAGCATGAAACATAAGCACACAATGTATTTTGTTTCTTGCATGAGTATAAAGCTGAAGTCTACACTTCCCCACACCCCTCGGTCCGGAGTATTTCCCTCAGGACAAGGCTTCGGCAGTCAGATCACACAAGCTGTTAGAGGATATGAAGATGACACTACCAACAGTTTTTTCAAAAATGTAAGCACGCTTGAAAAGTCTAACTCTCTAGCTATTTCCCAGAAAATTCATTTTGCATCTTTAATTTACTCAGATGTGCCCTACTGTAACTTAAAATCCCTTTTGCATGACAGAAGTTATGGAAGAGCTGAGTGAGTTGTTATGGAAAGGCTGAGGAGCAGTAAGATGAGGATAAACCCCAAAGGGAGAGACTAGTTGCGCCCCGCCCTCCCCCCAAGCACAGGTGAAGTTGAAGAAAACACCTTCTAAACATTGCAAGCCATTTCTTTTTTAATAGGTTACATGGCAGATTTGACTAAAAACCTCCAGACAAAATATTTTCAAAGGCATGCACATTTGGGATACCACAATTAAATCTTATCTTTGTTTCAGCTACATTCAAAGACAGAAAGAACATTTGTTGCAAAGACTTCTTTTATTTTAAGCTAGGCTTAAAGTTGGGCTTCAACTTTCCAGACGTGGTTGTCCAGCTGGAAAGAAATTTGTTTTGAAGTTTCCTTCTAATTAAGACCCTATTCATTCTATCTGAAATCACTAATTTAGTGTGAACTTAAACATATAAATTCCTTCTCAATTAGTGACTTGACACCAATTAGTTGGCCAAAAACACAGTGGAAAAAAGGAAAGCTATGTCACGCCAGAACAAATTTTATTCACAGAATTCTACTTAAAGATATGATTTACCTTACAAAACATAAACTAAATCCAGATCATTAGTAAAAATATGCTGCAACTGATTTAATTCTGAAGAAATTTGCTGTAAGACAAAATACTTCCACATAAACGTTAACCGGCTTATAGCAGACTACTGATTTGAAACAAGGACAGACACCATTGATTAAGAAAGAATATGGCAACTTTTCCACCTGTGAGCAGAACTTCAGCACATCATGTGAATCAAAACCAGATCATACTTCCTCAATAACCTGCTTTTAAAAGGCAAATGAGCACAAATAAGCAGTATGACTAATATTTACTTAATGAATTCCCTACATCACCTTTTGAATTTCAAAACTATTTACCTCATGTATCGTTTTAATTATTTTTGCAGTTCATTCCCAGAGAACCTTGATGCTGGGAAATTAATTAATGGACACAATAGAAGAATTGTCAGCATTGTTTAAATACAATTTCAGCACTGGCCTCATTTACATGTATCCCTTTATTTTAAACAATGGGACTGCTGATTTTTTTGTATAAAATTGTTAGTTCATTAAAAAGAGCAAAATTATATCCTTTTCTGGAGATATTCATCAGTTATCACATTTGGCTGAAATACTTAATCCACACTCAAGACAACCCCTAGAGCTTTTAGTCCCTGGATTTCAAAGATACTGAAATAGTTACACAATAGTTGTATAATTGTTTGATAAATTTGATTTAGCTTATCATATTATTAACTTTTATTAAAGTTATTTAATTAATTATTCAAAGCAGACCTATAAGAATTAAAGTGTTAGCTTAACACTTCACAACTTAAAAAAATCATTTTAATAACTGTACTTATTCAGATCACATGTATGCTAAAAGACAAAACCAAGACCTAAATAATAGTATTAAATGTCAGTATTTCTTATTTCAACTTCTCAGTAAGTATGAAGAATATGCTTACTGATACACTGTCAACATGTACTTCTAAGACATCCTCTTATTGAGCACGTTTTAGGCCACATATGTCACTTCAAGATACGGAGCCCTACGTGTGTGCCTTTTTGGACAAAAGTTGGTATTTTGATTGCAACGAACACTTAAATGAAATATTACTGGTCATTTGAGTAAAGCGCATTAAGTAATGCAACTGTCCTGGTTTGAAGACCAACCACGACAGCAATAAAGACATTACTCAATTCTTGTCCAGTGAACAGAAACTCTACGATCTTCAAATTCCCACATCTGTAAATTGAAGGGATGATTACACCAATGTAATATGTAAATGTTTTGTGAAGATTCTTATTAGATTCTGAACATTAAATGAAATTTATACCAAAACCTTGTGTGGTCTAAGACAGACCTATTTTCTTCTAAATAATAACAACTAAATTTTCAAGCCAACTATCCCAATGACTTTCTTTCTTTCAAGGAACGCACCATAAGAACTGAGAATGAAGTGTACCGCATTCAGTCACGTTTTCTAATATGCGGTCTTGTTGACTAAGAAAAGTGGATAGGATAGTGCAAAAAGAAATACCAAAAAGGTATTTAGTAACAAGCATGAGCTATTGTCTTCCTTTCCTGTTTCCAAAGCTTAGTCATGACACAGATCAAGAACACCACACAACCATTGTAAAGATACTCAAGATACAGCACTAGCTGTTGTCATCCCCTCTCTTATCATTAAACCACATTACATTCTACAAATTAGCAACAAAACCCTTAATTTCTGATTACCAGTATTCCTCCAGAGACTAGGAAGTAGTTGGAACCGATATTTTCCTCTACTTGATGGTCTGCAGATCTTAACACTTATTCATGAAAATACTGCTTCCTTGCAGAACAACACTGTCTGAATCAGTCTCTACCCAGGAACAGCAATTTGGCTGAATATTCAATTTTGTCTCGTGATGATGATCCCATGATGATGGTTAGGCAATTGCACCAAGCTTTTAGTGACCATATGACTGCTAACAACATGCCCTGGCCTGCACGCTTTACATTTTATTCAATTCAATAAAAAATAGCATACTAATAATACCACAGAAATTAAAGTAGGCAGCTGCTGAATGCAGCAGCATCTTCACTGATTAAAGAGAGGAAAAAGCATGACATCTGAAAACATTATTCAGCTGCTCTTCTGCTACGTCCAGCACACAGGCTTTATAGTTGTGATTCTGCAGAACTGCAGGTTTATAAAAGGGCTGATGTCAAAAGCAACCGAAAATTCAACACCATTACTCATTCCAAGTGTATGAAAATTGCTAGTCACTCAATATCACAGCTGGAAACGTTAATAATGAATGTATTTTAATTAAATTCATTAGATACTTGATAGATATTGCCAGGAGCTTGATCTTGCCTGGATGAATAAGATAAGCTGCTTCTTACCTAAATAGTTAATACAAAAGACTCACCAAGCTAATCCAAAAAATACCCTTTAGACCACTTCTATTCCCATCCACCAACTCGTTAGCACAGAAGTTGAACAGCAGTGATGAAGAGGTGCAGCTTCGTTAACTCTGATGAGAATGAGAAACTAAATATAATTGACTTTATTAGCTTTAGTAAAAATATTTCCTGTGAACACCATTGTTCTGAAGATGCTAACGTCTCAATGGATGCCAGATCCTGCTCAGTACTTAAGTACGTCTCAGGGACCTGAATCAAGGTAAGGTCTTTGCTTTCAATCTTCTCAAAATGCTGAAAAAACAAAACCAGCAAAGTCTGCACTCATACTCAGTCTTCATGCCAGATGACTGATTGAAGACAGCAGCATGAAACAAAAGACTTACATGGGAATGGCAACACCTGTAAGGGAGTCACAGTTTGCTTTACCAAGGTTCTCAAGAGGTTAACTCTGGTGCTGCAGCTCTTATCTCTACGAAATGAAAGATCTGTCTTGACCCTGAAGAGCCCTGAGCAATTACAAGACAGTAACACTCTCATATTTCTCTCCAGCTCGGGTGTATCATATGCTAACCATCAATGCTTTCCTTAACGTAGAGATTGCAACTGCTTTGTTGAGAAAAGCTTCTATGAGAATATGCTATAGCAATGCAAATGAAGAAAAAAGAGTGTCAGAAACTGAGGCAAATTTTAAGGTATTATCAGCTGCATACAACTTTACTGATTCCAATATTACCAATAACACTTTTTTTTTTTTTCCCCTGGACAACCTTACTCCATAGAGCATAGCTGTGTAGCTTGAAACATCCTCGCTCTACAACAGGTTCTTCCTTACTGAGAGCCTGAGGTGACCAGTACAGCTTCAGGTTTTTCCCTTTTGACATGACATCACCAGAGTTTGAAGTTTAAGTTACTCAAATCTCTGATTGCTATCAATAACCATGGCTTGTTTTTTTCTTTCCATCAGCTTTTGTGAGCATCTCTCCACTAATCCACATTGACATTTAAAAGGCTGAGTCTTCAGCCAACAGATGACAAAGCTGCAAGAGTGCCCTAATCACCACCTCCACAGTTTTAAGCAGCTCAAAATGGGAGGACAGATTTGATGCAAATAAGAGCTTTCTGGCTGGATTCTTTGGCTGAACACAGAATCTTCAGCTGAAATTTGGAGTTAACATCTAGTATAGTACTTCTGCAATACTTAATCAGCAACTATTGAGCAAATAATTTACTAGTCCTACCGAAACAACCTGGGCTTTGAATACTGCATTAGATTCCTAAACATTGCCCCAAATTTTCAGAAGCATTTTACAATTTATTTTATTCAAGCCTTCAAAAGTGTGTCTACTGAGGTTACAACTTATACTTCCATATAATTTTCTTCAAATCTCTTTTATTAAGTTGTAACAAGCAACAATAAGACAATCATAAAAAATTCATGCTGCCAGGCTTCAGGATGAATTTTATCAAGAAAACAAACATGAAAGGGACAAATATTTAGCTAAATAACAATTCAGCCTCTAGAAAATTACAACAGAAACCAGATATAATTATCTACCCAATTATCTACCCAATTTGTGAACTAAAATAATAGGTATATCTATTAATAGGTGTATCATCAAAATGTATTTTTTTCTGCATCCGTCCTTTAGCTTTATAATATTTTTCAAATTAAAGAGATTTTACCCACGTGATTTTGCTTACAGCAATGAAGACTGAAGGCTCTGCACTTTTAGGCTTTAAAATCTGACCAGAATATACCCTGAAATGTTGGAGAGAAGGATGTCAAGCTGTGTTCAAAACCAAATCTATGTCAGCGACAATGTTTTAATATCTCAGATATCATTTAAGCTGAAAATACAGCTTCGTTTGGTATGTAGCTATAACATTTTTGACACAGCTCACTCATCCCGGGTTACTTTGTGTACATTGGTATTCCTCAATTCACAAACACCCTAAATTAATATCAAAATAGTAAAGGATGTAGAAAAATTAAATACAAAATAAAAGAGATTTACAGCAATTAGATTTTTCTATACCTTAAAAAAATATATGCAGCGATTTTATGATGGCCAATACTGATCATCTGACAGAAAACTGTTTTCTGTACACGTGATTTTTCAGGGTAGTATTAAAACCTCTAGCAGTGTACCTCTGCTATCATGGAATCTGTGGAAAGATGAAGGTCACCACATACTGACAATGTCTGTAGCTCATTCCGGTCAAAATGAAGGCAGCACAGCGCCATTAGTTGGAAGAGACATGCTTTAACCAACCAATGTGCATTGCAAAATGAGCTGCAAAACAACTTCAGTTTGCACAAAGTTCTACTGAAGATTTACGCACTGAAGAGACTCCCAGGGCATGCAGAAACTACTTGTCTAGGCACAGGGATAGAAATAGTGGTGTCAAACAATCTACCAGTTCCAGGAGTTTTACAATTCTCAGGACTAGCCATAAGCTACTGAAGATGGATCCTGGACACCTTTCAAAAATCTGCATTTCCCCGCCTCGAGTGCTGTGTCCAGTTTTGGGCCCCTCACCACAAGACAGACAGTGAGGTGCTGGAGCGGGTCCAGAGAAGGGCAACGAAGCTGGTGAGGGGTCTGGAGAACAAGTCTTGTGAGGAGCGGCTGAGGGAGCTGGGGTTGTTTAGTCTGGAGAAAAGGAAGCTGAGGGGAGACCTTATCGCTCTCTACAACCTCCTTTCAGGTGAGGGTTGGTCTCTTCTCCCCAGTAAAAAGTGATAGGACAAGAGGAAATGGCCACAAGTTGCACCAGGGGAGGTTTAGTTATCAAACATTGGAAGAGGCGGAAGACCTCATTGGAAAGACCAAACATTGGAAGAGGGAGGTGGTGGAATCACCATCCCTGGTGGTATTTAAAAGACGTGGCACTTCGAAATATGGCTTAGTGGTGGACTTGGCACTGTCAGGTTGATGGTTGGATTTGATGTTCTTAAAGGTGCCTTCCAACCTAGACGATTCTATGAACACTTCTAGGGCTGTTTAATTTTCATGTTGCCTCAATGAAGCGTGGCTAGTCTTAGAAGGCTGTGAAAAGCCTCTGCATCCCTGGGGTCTTAAACTATAAACCAAATTCATACCCATTTCTGAAAAACGAGAAGGTGCTGCTACTATGGAAACAGGAGGGAAGCAAAGGTTGTCACGCGCTGCTCACTGAGAGCCTACAGGGATCCAGGCTGCAGAGTTCTGTTTCCATAAAGGGTACAGGACCAGAGACAAACAGAATTTAAAACAAAAAGGAAAAAACAACCCAGAAGTCATAGCCCAGTTAAAATAAAAGAAACAAAGAATGCATGTGTAATGAAACAGGACTCAATACCACAGGGGAAGGGAATCTACAAGTCAGAAAATCGAAAACCTCCTTACCATATCCTTAATTTACATAGCAGGTATTCAGAGATGATATTAATAATCACACTTAAAACAAAAAATAAATACCACAATCATACAAATATTTAGTCGGCACTTAAATATTTAACTTCAAAAAGTGATACAGCATCATGCAATAAAATGTATTTCAAATTATATCTTATGGAAATCTCAACAAAAAACAAAGTTTTTAATTATGAAAATGTTCTATCAAAAAGCAGGTATTGGATTATTTCAAAATAAAAAAACAGCACATCTTAAAAGTCTGAAATATCAAAATGAAGTTATAACATACCTAAGAGACAACTTTCTTCTATCTGCAATCTAAGCTTTAAAAAAAGTATCATTAATAGAAGTTGTTTATACCTTTCAGAAAGGACAGATTGATTTGTTTTCCCACTAACACACTGCCTTTCTACAGGCTTGATAAATTACTACAAACAAATAAAGAATCTAGTTAGAAAGAAGAAAAACGTGTTTATTAACAAACAGGAAGACTATTAGAAATTAAAGCCTCAATCATGAAAATGCTACTGTTAATTTTGTGGAAAAGTATTTGAGCACAACACATAAGCATTTTTTTCAGCTACATGAGTATTTATTAGAGGATAATCAGAAGATACATTTTTTGTTGAGACAATTTATATTTAATAATTTATAAAAAACTTTTGAACCTTGTGTTCTCCCTTTATAGAAAGAAAAGAAAACAGTAGACTCTTGACATTATCTGGAAATTTCACCCATAACTTTTTGCGAAAAGAAAAAAAAGGATTGACAGTACTTAAATGAAAGAGCAAAAAAGCACAAGCATTTCAACTGTTATCTGTATTGCCCTATCCACTAAACCATGCTTCCCCTTCAAAATAAACTATTTATTTCTGCCTAGAACGCAAAAAACCTGCTGCACAGCTTTTTATATCTATTTAGCTTATTCAAGGTATTATTACTATTTCTGAATTCAATACACAAAACTTGCATTTTCAATACTATTTATTGTGTTTCATAAAAGTTCCATTAGAAACAAATTCAGAGCAAATGTAAGTTGGAGGCATCATTTCCATTTATTACTTTTCATAATACCTTTTTCATTCAGTGGTATCAACACAATCTACGGAATTACTGCCATTGTTCTCAAAGACAGATAAAGGACAAAAAAACCCCACAGCATACTGTCTAATTATTGTCATCTCAAAAACAATGGAATATATATTAAAAGTTATACAATACATTGTACAGTAATCATATGGATATTCATGAGGATCCAATTTAAGACTATTGTGCAAGACTGTCAGTTTGATACATGTTTTCAGTTTCTGTGGGTTATATTCCTTTTCAAAAACAGACACCAGGAGGTCAGGGTGATGCCGCCGGAGGAAAAGTGAGATGCCTTAAGAGCTTCCCTTCAAAGCAACTGAGGACACCTAGAACAGCTCCAGTGACTACAGTGAAGAAAAATTACAGCAAAGAACAGGGGGCCTGCACCAACCACAGCCGGAAGGACAGATGAGAGGATCAGGAAGCAAACAGAGTTTGACAAAATAAATCTTGTAGTGGCCAGAAAGAGCTCCCAGGAGCTTCCTAGGATTCAGAAAGTCATTAAGGGCACAGCTATTGCAGTGCTTTGGGTTGGATTGCAAGCATTCTTTTGAAACACATTCTCATGTACGTTCAGGTACTGAATCATGGCTTGCATTGTAGAGGTTCTCTCCACTTCTCCACTCCTATTGCATTGCACTATTTGACAACGCACACACTCAAAGGTGGAAATCAAACCTAGAAGCAAACCTGCCCTACAAAGATGTATTGAATAGATGTAGACTTGCCTACAAACTCCTTTTAATTCTGCTCTCTCATAAGTAGAAAGAATTTTGCGATCAGTAAAGAAACTAATTATTCTATTTAATAAAAACAGCCTTTAAACAATTCAAAAAGCCTTTTTGGAATGCTTTCAAGAGGAGGAGCTGTGTTAACCTACTTCCAAGCTCAAGACAACCTGAGGTTTTACTGAATATCCAGGGTCCTGTCAGAGGTAGTACAGGCAGTTAAGAACTATCCTCTTGCAAATGAAAGACTTCCTGAAAAGTTCTTGTATCTTCTATTTCCATCATCATTTACAAGCATAACAGAAAAAAATGAGAGAGTCAGAGAGGGAATTTGATGTAATCTTTCCCCATATACTCTCCCTCTGCAAGAAAAGACAATCAGACCCAAAGTATTTTAGTTTCAAAAATGTTCAGCCAAACTAAACCATGTAAGAGTCTGCGATTTCATCTCAGCCACCTGCTTCATTTATGAGCAAAGAATGTTGAATATACTGCAATAAATTCAAAGCCTTCAATCTGTCTCCTGTCACAGGAAAAACGAGAATGTTGTAGTGCAAAAGATGGGAAAAAACGTATATTTCCATTAATTCCTGAAGAGGCAAAACACCTTTTGACTCCAGACTGAAACAGACAATCATATCCTATTTTCTTTATTCTGATATTCAGAACTAGAGAAATGATACAACCACAGCTCCAATCCCTACTTCATTTGAAGTCTTCTGAGAACCTGGTACACATTTATCACATAATTCTTAGCACTCTGAAGTCAAATGGACACCACCATCTTCCCTCTAGAAAAGGAAAGCAAAGCTATTTCATAATTATTAACACACGCTCTCTTTCATTATTCACTTTCTATAAGAAAGCATGGACATGCACAATTGCTGGTCCAACCTCCAGCAGTAATGGTATTCATCAGTAATCTTCTTGTGAGCCTTTACAATGGCCCTACTACTTGACTTCAATCAGCTGTAAAGCTCCTTTATTCTGTTATCACATCAGTTCCAGGGAATGAATGCCAAGGATTGAATGCCCTCCTAAAGGAGCGGAGCCATGCTGTTAGAATAGCAATGAGCTCCATCTGACACTGCTCAACACATTCTTTCCCACTCCCTCGCTCTTGCAGAGGAATGCATGCATGACAAAAATAAATATCTGTTGAGCGGGAATGCTAAGAAACATATCTACAGAATAATACACCAAACAGAGCATATCACAGTTTAATAGAAGGAGCTCGAAGTTGATAAAAAGGATGCAATTAATAACTGGCAGCAGTTGTGCTCCATTTGTCAGAAGAAAGCAATGGGCGGAATAATTATTCTACTAGTGAGAAAGAAATTCAGAATTTCAGTGCAGAATGTTTCATCTATTAATACTCAATTATTCTTAAGTTCTTCCCCCCCCCCATGCAAGGGCCTAGGCATAGGCTTGATTTTGCTCATTGTAACAAAAAAGAACACAAGAGATCCAGATCCCAAAATGGATGACTGTAAATATTTTAAGTAGAACCTTTTGGTAGCTCAGTCTGTCTCCTCCCTGTACCATTGACTGTTGCGGACATTGCTTTACACAGATCAAGGGGTTTAGCCTGATATGAGATCTCTACTAGTAATGCCCCCAGAATCTAGGCTACCATATCAACAAAGTTATCAGACAACTCAGGCAGGAAACTGAACTGTCATTTATAATTTAATATTGCTTTTAAGGATGGACTCAGAGGTTTTTTGCTTTTAGTTTTGTCACTTGAAATACATCACCAGCACTCCACCATGAAAGTAAGCAGTGCTTTAGCCGCAAGAACAAAAGTGTTTCTTTTTAACTTAAGTATATTGGTGGATTTTAAATTAAAATATATATTATAAAACACTTTACAAAATTTAAATTTCAACAGTTAGTTATGATAAGCCCCACTTTCTGACCAGCTATAAAACAGGATTTTTCCTCTAGAAAGGTCATTTCTACTAAGTATTTCATAAAGATTTCAGTTGAAACTTATTTGCATAATGATATTGAAAAATGTACACAATCTTGCGAATATAAGGTAGAGTGGCTGAAAGGAGGGAGACGTCAGAAACCTTGATAAAGAAAATGAAGAAACTATCCTAAGAAAATCCATTATTTTTAGGATATTCTCTTTTAAATCAACACTAGGCTACAAGTCCATACATTTTGTAAATCCTGTACTTCAAAATCTCAGCAATATGTTTATGCTTCTATTTCCTTACATTCACTAAGATATTCTGATTTTTCCCCCACAATTAGCTTTTTTTTTCTTTTAAATAATCTTCCTTACGTGTGAGCTTATTTGAATTCCTCTGCTGCTCCATTAAGGATGAAGAGAAAGATGGTGCTGTGGACTGTGAAATACCTTTGTGTTATTCGACCAGAACCACTTTATTTCAATAGTGCAGTACACTCTACAGTTCATTTTAGAGCAAACAGGAATTCACTGAAATCTCTCTGCTGTGAAGTATCTGTCAGCATCTGCTCCTGCTCGGAGAAGCAGAGAACAACCTTTGTGTCCCTTCTCCCGAATAAGGCATTGATGTGGCAAGTGAATGGGGCAAGTGGCAAGTGAATTCTGAACACTGCTTTGAGAACATGAACTGATACGTCAGCATCCTGGAGATACATTAAACCTTAATGAGTGACTCAACTGACGACAGTTTCTTGAGGAGCTTCAATTATCCAGTGATATAAACAGTAACTTCTCCAGTAGGAATGTTTTAAATCTTCTCTTAAATCTTGCCTGTGAAAGGACCAAAGCTCAGGATGGAGCTCTACAAAACACCTTCCCCAGTTAAACTGCACAGCTAAAATGGCATCTTAGTGGTGCTGAAGTATGTTGGTGACACCCTTTCCCAATAGTGTAGGCAGAGAATTCTCAGTCAAGGAAGAGAAGGCATTGATAGAAATCAGTAAAGAGGCTGCTTTTTTTTTTTTTTTTTTCCAGTATAGGTGAGTAACAAAAACTTATCATAACTCTTAGACTAATTATATCCTAACAAATAGTTATTTGCACATGCGGGCACTAAAACTGAATCACACCACATGTGGAAAGAGGCCAGAAATGATTGCTTCTAATGAGGCCAGACACACATCCCCTGCTTCTTCTCACACGAGAGTAATACAGAACTGCCCAGCTCTGCCCAGCTCCCTGTGCTTTCCTTAAGCTTAATTACGTCTAATAAGCATTAAAGCTATATTAGAACAGGATCCTCCTCTCAGTCATGGGCTGAAGGAAGGAAGTGAATGGCAGTTGAGATACCACAAGCCCAAACTCCCCACCGACAGGAGAACAAGAACGTGCTCACGCTTGGTTTCAGTAAATAACATCATTCAAAAGAATGAGTTTGCGCCAAAGGTAGATTGCATGAAGACACGTGCTTGATGAGCTGAAGAACACTCAAGGTGGTTAACACGCTGCTTTTACAGAACATTAATGAATTCCTGGGCATCAGTTTCAGGATTAAGCATGAGACTGAGTGTGCAGTTAATGCCGGGTGCTTCAGTAAAGACCTGTTTGTTCAAGAAGCATACTTTCACATCTGCTCAACTTCACACTTCCAACAACTCTTTCGAAATATGAAGTTTTCTGAATCAGGATTTATTTGTATTCCTAAAACCAATGAAGCAGAATAAGGGCTAAATGAAAAAAAATATATATAAAAAATTCTAGCATCGGTGAGTAAAACACTCAGCAAAGATTTAACTCCACAAAGTCTACTTTTCTACTGATACTAGCAGAATTTTTGGAAATGACACTAGGAAAAAACATTTATAGCAATAAGCTGATTAATCAGTAGCTTAAATCATACAAATACAAATTGAAACACATCTAAAAGAAAACAGATACCCATTACATTTTAATACCGAAATGAGTAACTGTTAAATTCCTCATTAAAAAGTCCTTTGCAGACACTAAAATTTAGTACAATAAAAGCACCTGCAACATTACTCTGACTTTGCATAATTTCTGTTAATGACCTAGACTTAGCAATATGATGGAAAAACCTAATAATTTGGTATTTAGTTCTTACATAAAGGAATAAACTGGAAGAAAACCAAATCTGGAATGGTTTTAAATGACTCAAAAATATGAAAGAATTTCCTTAATTTCGCTTGATTTTACAATCAGTTCTTCAAGGGATCAAAGCACATTAACACAACTGTTTTGTTTAGAAATATTAAATACAAGACAATTCATTTCTACTACACTTTGTTCTTCATGCTTCCCTGATGAAGGAATAACATTAGTTTTTGCTCATGCTGTTAACCAATATGAATGCCTTTTCCATAGGGGAAAGCCATCATGTTTAAAACTAAATAAATATTTATTTCCAGATATATATGTGCGCCTGGCATGTAAACCCATAGAACTGATATTCATGTTTTGTGAAGAATAAAATGCTTCTGAGATCTACCTTGCAAGAACGTGGAACTAAATAAGACATAAATAATGAAAATCTGGATTACTGGAAACATGGCGGTCAAATCTGATGTTTGCCTGAAACAAAGGAAGCAGTAAGACAGAGGCAGATGAACGAACCCCAGGCCTTGTCTCTGAGCAATACGAACACTGAAAGGAAACCATGTTTTAGTTTGAATAAGAGTTTATTCACACAAAAAGGGCTACCCATCACAAACCCATAAAAAAAAAAATACAGTTTTGATGAATAATTTTGTACCTAATTAAAGTCTTTCTTGGCTTAACTGGAAAAGACATAATTTCCTTATAATATAAATCAGATTCTATATAAAATATTTATATTAATTTTTTCCTTGACACCTCACAAGTTGCTCTTCTATTTGTCCGCAAAACAAGCAGCCTGCTGAACCAGACCAAATGGAGAGGCCAGCTCTCCTCATGGACTGGGAGACTTACTAGGTTACGTCACCAAGTGCTGGAATAAAATGTACATGGAAGGAAGGGTAGAAAAAAATATATTTGAAAAACAAAGAGTGGCATAATTCAGAGTACTGTTTTTGAAGCAAAACAAGATCTACGTACAAAATGCAGGAAATCGATATCTAGCAAATCAACGTTTTACATTTTTCTATTTAAATATGTAAATTAGCAGAAAGCCTTCGTTATCAACATTGTAAGTTAATAAATACTGTGAAGGAAAAAGTGCTCCCTAATATTGTGTGTCCACTTTGCATTTCTTGGTATAACTTTAGACTCTAAAGGTAACATGAAACATTCTAACCATAGAATCACACAATTGCCGAGGTTGGAAGGGACCTTTCAGATCATTTAGTACAACCATCAACCTAACCCTGACAAAACCCATCACTAAACTGTATCTCTAAGCACTACGCCTAGCTGTCTTTTAAATACCTCCAGGGATGGTGCCCCAACCACTTCCCTGGGCTGCCTGTTCCAATGCTTAATAACGCTTTCCGTGTAACAATTTGATGAAAAAACACTTCTTTTGAAAGACACCTTCTATCACTAGGAGTTTGTAAAAAATCATTAAAATTATCTTTTTCAACCTTTCTAGAGTTATCCTTCTGCTCTTTAGGCCAACCTATGTAACTCTTACATGATAAAACTGAGAAACTTTACAAGTGTCCAGTTAGTTAAGAAAAATTTAGCTAAACATTATTTATTATGTGGAAAGCATCCAAATGTTACTAACATAGCTTCAGTGTCGCAGTATTGCTACTCTAAAACTCTCTCTAGGTTGAATACCTTGTCTTTGACAGTGTTCAGCAGTAAGGGAAAATTCAAGGAAGCGTAAGCTTTAGGTTACTTTTTGCCATCCTCTGGCATCTTGGCACAGAGATTTATTGACACAGTTGTTGGAATCTGTTTTAACACTTTATAGGAGATTTTTATCTCACAAGTTTGCTTAGTCACTTTTTGAATCCTTGTAAAATTCAGGATGCACAGAGACTTGTGGTCATGTGCTCCACAATTGAACCACGTGCTGTAGAACAAAAGCATCTTCTCAGGTTTGAACCTGACACCTATGACTAAACTTTTCCATATTTTGTACACCTGTACTCAACCAACGCAACTCAACCAACTCATTCCCCTCTCAACCTTCTTTTACCAGGCTAAAGAGTCCTCAGAAGAAGCAATTCTTCATTTTTACTCACTCTTCAACTCCTCCAGCCTTGACCCCTTTCCACTGGAACACTGTGGATCTATATAATGGCAAAATTAGGCTCTTATTCTCCACTGTAACATTGTCACAGAAGTATTACAACCTCAAGTTCCTGTTCCTAAGTGGCAACATACAGTTCATGGTTAATGATTATGTACAAAAACATAATTTCCTTTTTCTCCTCAAATCTTTGTGTGTCACTTTACACTTACATGCATTGGAATTTCAAGTGACATTTTGTCACTATCACTCTGTCTCAGAATTCTTGGTTCATAAGTCCACTTCCGTGCTTACCCTGAATGAGCTGTTATGAGCTGCAGGCTTTCTTATCCTGTTATTCTCCTGATTAGTTGTGAAGATAGTAAATAATTACACTTTCAAAGCTAAATATGTAACATTTACGTAATGTAAATAAAGTTAGCACACATAGGAAAAATACACAGATGTCTGCAACGCTTCCCGTTCATCAACTTAAAAATAGTATCTTAATCTGAAAACTTCCTATTTATTATGCTACCAGACAATACTCTTTTGCTGAGATATGAAATAAAGGAAAAACTGTTTTATTTCAACTTCATCTACTATGCATTTGAAAGTAACTCACTGACTTGGTTGGTTATAAATGTAAAAGGAGTAACCTCTTTCACAGTGAAAAGAAAGGAGAAGTACTGTTATATTAAAATACATCTTCCCACTAATGTTTCTCAGGGGCTTGCACTGACTTCTGTGAACAACTGTATTACGCCAATATTAATAACAAAAAAGGTTCATCAAAGATACTTTAACTGGACACTATCCTGAATCATGTTTAGTGTTCTTTTTAAAACCGTGCAATCTTCTCCCCAACAGTAATATTTCTGTGTAACTTTTTTCCAATTTCATATTTCAATAATAAATTACCACAACTCTTAATGTTTCCTCTGTGCTGTCTCTGAAGTAATGTAACTCAACAGAAAGTAATGACAAAAAAAGTTAAAGTAACTAAGTATATCTAAAGTATACTAGGATAAAATGACAATTAGACATGCTTTTTTTTTATCTTATTTTTTTCCTCCGTTGAAATTCTTAGTCCAGCTGAGAAAATACATTTTTTCAATTTAAATAGATTTACTAATTAAAAATAAAGTTAATTACAGCTGAGTGAATTTTAATACCAAAAAAATCTACTAAATGATACCAGACTCGAGCACTTTCAAAGAAACAAGGCTAAAGAAGACATTTTCAAATACCCAGAGATAGCTCTGTTGTAGTTAATCTTTAAACAGAATTATCTCAAACAATGTTATAGGTGCTGGTATTATTTTCTAATTATTTCCAGATTATAACAAAGTTTTCTGGAATTCTTACCAAACTCCCTCTGAAAAAAAAAAATCTCAATTTTAGTTAGTAGGAGAAAATACAGCCTCACAGCAAAACTACGAAAGAACCGCTTACAATGAAGCTCTGTTTTTAAACATGACTAAATCTGCAAGCTAAAGATCCTCACATAACGTGGACTTTGTATGAACCACTGCTAATCACCTGTTCTCATAAAGAAAAGTATCTTTGATTGAAATGCTACATTAAGAAGTCTACAAAATACATACCTTAGTTGTTCTTCAAGTATCAGCTAGAAGTTTATGAACTTATTTTAATTATTGTGGATGAGCAACTGGCATGATACAGGTTTTCCTGTTCATTTCTCACAGCTACATACCAGCTTGCCATTTGAATCTTTCTGAATATTTTCATTTCTAAATCCTTTTCCCTTCGACTCTTATCCATGCTTATTTTCTGCTGAGGAAAAGGCATAAAAGGCTAACAAGTTCAAACATTTAATGGGTTTATGAACAAGAATGGTGTAAGAAGGATTGCTTTGACAGTTTGATTAGATTAACACAATCAATCAGTTTCAACAACGTGTGCCACCCTTAGAAATACAGGTACTGCAACTTCCTTAGTGGATGCTACTGTATTTAAATTGAAAAGCATCAGTATCACCTCTTTCCAATGCAAATTTGCATGGAAAAAGAATTGAAACACACTGAATAAGGATGAAGGCATTTACAAACACACTTCTTTCACCAGAAGAATATATTAGCAAAAATGAAGCACAACTACCTGTATGCTTGTTTGTGAAGATATGTTTATATTTAAAAAATGTATGTGGAATTTATACCTGGTTTACATATATGTAAAATAATTTAACAATTATTGGAATTGTTGAGCTGCACAGGAAAAAATTACTAAGTCACAAATTGAAAATTTTACCACACAGTTTGTAAATAAAGTATATTCTATACTATATAGCCACATACTATGCTGTAAATAAGAATATATAATGCTGTAGTTCTGTCTTCTATTAAAAATATACATAAAGTTCAAAAGATGAAACAACTGACCAAGCGTGTCTGGCAATGGTTAACAGGTCTGTTTCAAAGAGTTGCAGAAAATGAAGTGATATATTATAATTTTGCCTTCTTGCATTTGTTGTCCTTGCAGTCATAACATTATCTAAACGTTGCTTGATTCCTCCCCCCACTGAGTTTTACTAAATTTTGTATTTTAAAAGTTGATTCATAATCCATTAATGAATAAAATGAACTTGCAAACTGGCACAGCTATAGCGCAAACCTCGCAGACTGATAACCATCCTGTCATAACCAATCTCACCTTGGCATAGGGGAGATGAAAATATGCAGTTAGTAGCAGGATAGACACCGCCTATGGTACTTAAATTGGAATGAGGATAGATCCTTATTCGCAACTCTGGAGCTTGTGAAGGACAGGTCCTTGTTCTCAACTCCATTATCAACACAACACAATTTTCTAGATTGTGACAAAACTTGAACGTTTTCTAGCTAAGCCTTCCTTTCCATAGTAAAGATAACAAACAAAGGACTAGGTTCTGATTTATGGCTGCACAAATATATGATGAATTTTATCCTGTGTAATGACACCCAGTGATTCTATTGTGATACAACGACAGCAAAACCAGATATATTTGAACTTTTATTAACGAAGCGCAAATAGTCTGAAATGACTATAGGAAAAAATGTGCACAACTTTCAGATCTTTTCAGCAGATGTTGAAGATGCACTAACATTAGCTACAGACTAAGAGCCATCTGATGGACCGCAGTGATGTCCATATAAAAACAAAATGCACTACTGGCCTTGATATAGTGCCTACTTAATCCAGGATGATGTGAGATGAACTAGAAAGAGTTATCGGAAAGCGCGTGTCTGCATTTACATTAACAAGTAACTTTGGGCAATAGGAGATGATGAGAAGATCAGAGCAGTTTGGGATGAGGCTTCTACAGCTACAGTAAATGCAGTTGAGATTTGCATCTTTCTTCACTCTCAATTTAATCTTGGATTTTACTTCAGACTAGATTTAGCCTTGAGTCTTCAAATACAATGTTCCCACCATTCATGTGGTTCAAAGCTGTTCAAGCCATTGCCTTGAGACATGTATGTTCCCGTTAGGGGACATCACCTGTTAGAGCCTTTTTGGTGCACAGCTGAAAAAGAGGGTATGGTTAGATCTCCTCAGAAAGCAATCAACACCAAAAACATTCCATGAACCAAACCAATAGAAGGCAGGTGAGGACAAAAGGGGAATTTGCTTCAGAACTGTGCTACTAATCCAAACCAAAACACAGACTTGCACTTGCTGCATGTACGTGTAGACTTGCATCTAAATCTTGCTTTTCAACAGAAGAATTTGGAAAGTGCTTAATAAACACAGAATCCGAACAACCTAGAAGGTGTCAGCATATCAAAATGGAAATTGAAGAATTCATAAGTTGCACGTGCTAATTCATATAAATCAAGGTCACCTCACATGACCGCAGGGATACTGCCTATAAGCACCTGCAAGTGCTACAAGTGACGAAGCACCTCCAAGTACACAGCTGCAAAACTAGCAGCACACCTATTAACTAACACAAGATCGTTCAAAATAGTTGGAAGTTCTCTTTTCCACGGCTGTAAAAATTATGTCTTTTAAAGAACAGCTTAATGGTTCTTGAAAGAGAAAACATCTTTAATTTCGGGGTGGGGGGAGAAAATGATAAAGGCTGCACTCAATAGGACTTGGAAACAAAGATAGAAAGGTTAGTAAATTGTCAGTGCTGATTAAGACAGTGGAGAAATAAAAACTAGCCAGGGTGAAATTGAAGCATTGTGAACCCCTGCAACTGGAATAAAAAGATATCTCAGTAATCAGCTAAATACATCTGTACTTTACTACTCTCTTAAAGTGGGCTGAGCTATCTTTAGTGTAATAACATTCAACCATTCAGAACAACAGCAGCTAAATTCAGCACATAGCATGCTGTAAACAGTAGAGAAAAGGCTACTGTTCAACTTTACAGATTACCAGTTTTGGAGTGTTCAACCAGAGGCACTTAAAAAAAAAAAAAAGTAGTATAATTTTCTAACTCACTTCATAAGCTACTTTCAAATCAAGTTCCCAAAGGTATTTTTGGCAACCTCTGTCACCATACAGGAGTGACAAACTTGTGCTACTAGCAACACACAATACAGCTTATCTCTGATTGCATGAACTCTAAACTCGGTATTTCTCTAACATAACAATTAACATGAACTGAGAAAGCTATATAAAGAACACTATTCTTTCTTACAATAAACTTTTTTAATAAATAGAAACAAAGTCCTATTTTTTCCCTCTCTACTGTTGAAAAATACAGTTCCAGCATTTAACCCAAGTATCTCCAGCTTGAAATGAAATTTATCTTCTTTCAATTACCACCACAGTTGTGCCTTTCAAAAACTGCAACAGCAGATGTGCAGTCACCAACTCCACAATACATGTTTCCCACAACAGCTATTTTCATTTTATTTGTAAACTCGTTCATTGTTCACAAAGCTGTGACAGTACCGCAGCACAGTAACGATGCTCAGGTTGTGATTCAGACATTATACTTAGTCTTCAGTGAGTGCTTTAGAGAGATTTATTTTATTTTTAACTTCATTGGAAGATATTACTACCCTATGGAACATTGCTGAAGACAACTGAGCAACCTGAAACGAATCTTACCCACTGACTCCTGTGTACGAGTTTGTTAACTGCTTTATTAAACACACAGCAAAAATGGATTAGGGTGTAGTCAAAAAAGTTTAATAGACAAAGGAACATTCTTTCATAGGCATATCACAGAATCATAGGGGTTGGAAGGGACCTCTGGAGATCATCTAGTCCAACCCCCCTGCCAGAGCAGGGTCACCCAGAGCAGGTTGCACAAGAACACGTCCAGGCGGGTTTTGAATGTCTCCAGAGAAGGAGACTCCACCGCCTCTCCGGTGGAGGGATCTATACTCTAGGATGCAGGGATACACTGTAGGGGTAGGGCTACACTGTAGGGTACAGCACCCTACACTTGCCCTTGTTGCATTTCATAATGTTTCTCAAGTAGGTGAATAGACTAGTCAAAATTTTAAAATAAAATCAGAGATAGTAGTATGAAATTAATTCATAAATTCAAAATGTGCAGGTATAATAACCGATTGGTATACTTAATCAGAATAACCACTACAATAAGCTAATATTTCACAAGCTGTACTTTCTAGTGCACGTGCTACACTCCGTTCAGAGATCAGAATCATCAGGACCACTTACTTTCTGAAACACTGTCAAACTGAAGATTCCTATGCTGAAATTTTTTGTTGTTTTGAAATAAATCTTAACAGCTAAAGGCAGCAAAGATTTAGTGGAACACTGCTTACTAATGACAGTCTAGAGGACAGCTTTAATTTGAAAAACACTGTCCAAAACTGATGCTACATTAGGCATCACTTTAGAACTTCTTTATATTCACCTGCATACTGCAGTACATGTAGCATTACTACACTTTCACACTACAAAAATATTAATTCCAATTAAGCACAGAACAACCAAATTTAATACATGTTTATATACACTTTGAAATAGTTGGAGTTTTTTGATCAGTAATTCCTGGACTACTACTGGGAGAAGAAAACCTAAATTGGGATAACCACAAGAATACTTACAGAGAAAAAACTGCAAGAAAATGAGAGAACGGAATGATGGAAGATCTGAGTAATGGCAGAAAAAGCAAATTACACATTCTATCTGATTTAAAGAGATTCATATTATTCATATTAGACAAAAAGTTCAAAACGAGAATAAGAATTGGGCTTTTTGAAATTCTGTGAGGGGAAAGTACAGTACAGTTAGTCTGGAAAACGTTAAGAGAAAAATATGTTGAACAAAAAAATCCTATGCAGGATCTACAACAAAAAGTTACAAAGTAAGAGAACCAAGAGCTTTCAGGAGGAAAAAGAATTATTCTTGGTATCAGTAATTGTCATCAGCTATCTAGGGAGAACTGTCATAAGACAGTCGGAAATACACATCTTAACTAAAGTAATCAGGTCAGGGACGAACAAAAAAAAGTAGATATGCAAATCATCAGTGTAAGCTGCCAGTGAAGTTGTAGGAAAGCCTCAGATCACCCATGATTCGGATGGAAAAATGAAAAAGGACGAAGAACCCCTGTGAGGCTGGAAGAAAGGGCAGAATAGCTCTCAAAATAGACAGTCAAGGGCAATGCAAGTGGCAGAGCAAAGCACAAGACTGTCATGTATCAGGGAAACAAGAAAGGCCGGAATATTAAGAAAGAAGTGATCACTACTAGGAGCTAATGCACTGGAGAGACAAAAGGAGATACGGTTCTTAATATTTCATGTAGTCCTAATGATGTTGTGCATTCCAGAAACAACAGTAATTATACTGATTTCATAATCCCCCTAACAAGTATCTATGCTACTGTAAAGAAGCTATTTTTACTGGATTTTACTGGATTTGCTGAATACTAGTTTGTCCTTTCTTTCCCTGCCAAGGTTGTGTTTGAATTTAGGTACTACATCTTACACAGTGGAAAAGAGCTAAAAATTATTTTGAAAGCTTAATAGGTTTTCTGTGCAGGCTGCTTAAAAGCTTTGTCACTAAAATAGTCTGCTTGGAAGCAAATCAGGTTAATCATAGAATCATAGGGTTGGAAGGGCCCTCTGGAGATCATCTAGTCCAACCCCCTGCCAGAGCAGGGCCACCTTAGAGCAGGTTACACAGGAACGCATCCAGGCGGGTTTTGAATGTCTCCAGAGACGGAGACTCCACCACCTCCCTGGGCAGCCTGTGCCAGTGCTCTGTCACCCTCAAGGTAAAGAAGTTCCTCCTCATGTTTAGGTGGAACTTCCTATGCTCAAGTTTGTGCCCATTACCCCTTGTCCTATCACTGGGCACCACCGATCTACACCTACTGATCTTCAGTGCAGTAGAATGTTCTGCAATACATAGATGAATTTTGTCATTAATATGTACTAATTATTTTACGTACGGTAGTGAGGCTGCCCTGTTTTGTAAAGTGGTATCAACTGCAGATTTCTGAACTTCAAGTCTATTTGATGCTAGTTTTTGTTCCTTACCTGGATGGAGTTCTGCTATTCAGAAAGTCATTATGCACAATAATACAAACCATACATACAGTATCATTTTCAATTTGGTTGTTCATTTACAGAAGTAGCAAAATGCCTGCATTTTTATTCAACTGTTCATCTTACATCTACTATAAATACTTCTGATTTGATTTTAAAATTTTTATTGTTCAAAGTTGGAAATATCACACGTCCTCACATTAAGGTAAACTATATCAAGAACGTGTAAGCTATGGATGCTTGAATAAATTTGAAACAAGGAACCAGAGAACTGTACAACATGTTAGGATTATTTTACATTTGTTCAGGTTTTAACAACAGTAAGGTATCTGAAACAAAAGGGGGAAAAAATCAAATTCTGGTCCTGGTTTAGTTGTTAGTGTTCGCTTCTACAAACACTAATAACCAGCGTAACTAACACCAGGAACTTGAGAAAAGAGAACTAATTAGATTCCTGTTTTTTAAAAAAAAACTAAACTAAACAACTTGAAGTTGCAGCATTGTCTCTTGGGCAGTTAAGTGAAGCTCAGTGAGGAAGGGCTCTGTGGAAGAAGGAGCTGCTCTGTCCTGTGTTGCAGGGGTGCCCTGCAAAGTTCTGGCTCCTTCCCCTGGGAATCACTAACTGAACAGACTCCGCATCCCTGCTCACAACCGACACAAGAGAGTCCCTGCATCCATGACACAAACACAAGTACAAACAGCATGCAAGAGTATTGTGTCCACCAACTCTCACGTCTAAAGGACATTAGGGGTGTGAGAAGAAAACCCTGAATCAGTAGGCTCAAAGAAGGTTCAGATAAGAAAGCTTGTAGTGGAATGCTTCCCTCGTTTGTTTCTTTTTTTTTTCTTTTATTATTTTTAAATAGTACCTAAAGGCAGAAAAGGAGAAACATGCAAGCATAACTTACACCGAATCATTTTCAGTTCAACACCCTGCAAAGACAGTGGCCATTATTTTGCTCTATTCCATAAAAGGATGCTTACAATAGGTTTGAATATTTTTTTTTTCCGGAAGTGCTTAAGATCTAATAATAACAATCCATTTTTAAAGTAGGGAAGGAAGCTTACTCTCCTAAGTAAAATCCATGTGGCAGTAAAAACCACGCAGCTGAAAGCACTCAATGGCCTGGATCTGTGCTTCTTCATGCATCGTCAAAGGTACTTTTCATCAACAGCGAACCAGTTTGTCATTAACAAATGCCCCGAAGACAAACTTACAGCTATCTATGACTACAGCCGTCATTTGGCTTTCAGAATTTTCATTGCGTATAGCTAAAATTAAGAAGTCTCTTTGACTTTCAGATACTAGTTTTAGATTGCTGTATTGGCAGTTGCAAAATGACATTTACTAACTGAAAATAAATAGTAAGTTACACAGACACCGGAACAATTTTGTTGAGATAAACCAGGAATAACTGAACTAAACCAGGTTACAACATTCAGCAGTATTGTATGTAGAGAATGACCTACTTTTCATAAGCGCTGATATTACCTGTTTTAAGCATCTGGTTTATACGAATCTGTGTGACTCAGACTATGAAAATAACAGAATAAATTCCGATAGTGTCATATCCAGTAGTGATACTTTGGGAGGTGATCAAGGTGATCAGTCAGAGACTTAAGTTAGGTCTAAGGAAACTGAGAGGACACCTATTCAGTCAACAGAAACTGTGGAGTACCATTTTCGGAGAACAGCCATACACTCAACAGCAGTTGAAACAATAGTCAAAAGAGACTAAAATCTGACATATTTAATTAACCTAGTCTGCTTTACTGAGTATCTAGGATAATAATAAAGACCTTTAGTAAAGCAAAAGTGCACAAGGCGTTTTGAACAAGATTTTAAGTATTTCTTTCTTAAGCCAAGTGTATTTCTCCCTTTATCCATGCCACTTTGTTAACGAAATATCCGGAGCAGAAAATCAGTTAACCTAGAAACTATTGGCCTATTCACATAAGTAGCACTAACAAAGGAGTTTCTTCATTGAGGAACCGTTACCTGTTCTTTTAGAGGAATAGGAAAATAAATTTGTAAGTAGAACCCCACAATGACTTTAAGGTACACCTACAATAATTTATTTGCTGCGTAATGGGAAGTCATTTAATGCCACCTTCAACTCAATAAAGCATCTTGCATTTGAATGGTACTTGATAATACTTCACCTCTACACAGGCATCCTTGCTCTGACAATTAGTTGTTGTGCCTTTAACGTGAGACAGATGGGCTGAATGGTTTTGCTCATATCTCCACATGAAGAGAAGACGCGACTATGCAAAATCCCCCTCAAATATGCAGACTCCCTGTAAAGGGAAAAAAACTAATCCATGTACAACGCAGCTTTATGAAAAATTTCACAACATGGAATTCCACAGCTGCTTTAGGACAACATAAGCATAGGCTGCTGATGAAAAGGCAATTGCACCTAGCTCACCGCCTTGCATGTATTTATGTGATTTCATTTATGCCCAGATAAGGTACAGCACCCTACAGCCAACATAAACGGTTATGTAGTCATTCATGTAAGGAGCCAGATCATTAAACTCATCTGGGTGAAAACTTACCCAACAGACAAAAGTTATATCATCCCAAAGCAACACTCTTAATACATCCTCATTTAAATTATGTCTAATATAAATCATAGAATCATTTAAGTTGGAAAGGACCTCCTGAGGTTATCTGAGATCATCCAGTCTAAGCGACTTGCTAAAGCAGGGTCACCTAGACTGGGTTGTCTAGGGCCATATCCAGATGGCTTCTGAATACCTCCAAGGATGGAAACCCCATGAATCAGGCAACCTATGCCAGTGTTTGATTATCCTCACAGGATAAAAGAGTGTTCTTGTGTTCAGACAGAATTCCATGTGTTCCAATTTGTGTCCATTACCTCCTGTCCCGTCACTGGTCACTGCTGAGAACTTTTAGAAATATAAATACAAATGAGAGACTAAGGGAATATATGGGCACTGGAGATACTAATTTTAAAACTACCTTTGAAATTACATAAAAGTGTTATGGAAGTCTGGTGTGTACAGAATCTAAAAGATGCACAAAATTAAAGAGCATAAGAATGTGAGAAAGGCAACTTCCGTTTCTCTTCTTGTAAAGCGACACGATTCTCCTTCAGACTTTGGTCTTTGGATAAAAGAGTTTTATTAAAGCTACCTTCTAGAAACACCGACTACTTCAAGGTAGCTAGAAGCAAACCAAACTGTTTTCTAAGAATGTATCTAACATTCTCTTATCATCCTATAGAGTCATGCATCAATATCCTGATCAATAAAACACTTTAGAGTACATGCTTAACTAACTAAATTCATGAGTTGTTCTATTGAAGTCATTAAGATTACTAACATTCTTTAAGTTAAGAGAAAGTACTTCATCTCATCCTCTCTGCATTCACAATTAAATTCCATTTAGCCACAGAAAAAATACTATCTATTTCAATAGTTCTGGAAGCTGCCTTAAGAACTTGAACCTAGAAAAATCTACAGGCTTCCCTATGCACATCACTAAGTTTTGATTTTGTATTGTTTTTTGCATGTCTAAATACCTTCCTTATAAAATAGCACCACTACACATCTTTTTTCCTTCTTTTATTTTCCACATTGACTCTTCCCTGATATCAGTGAAAGCTACCAAAGAAAAATGGACAAAAATCAAAAATTTGCAATACACAAACGTATTTGCAATCCACACTTACTTACACTAAAAACAGTTGATCTAGTGGCCCAGAATTTCACATGATAAAAAGGTCCTTTTGAATATTTTTAAAGGAATTTTAACTCACTTTTTGCAGAAACTCAGAGAGCTCCCATTTTGAAATTAAAACTTCTAAATTTACTTGTCTGCAAGCACACTGTGTATTCTATGATTCCATCATTGAAGCTTAAATACACAAAAACTTACAGTAAAACACCAATATTTTTGCATTTATCTCTCAAACTGAACCCCACCTTTGCTGTTGATAGTTATCCCATAGGTAGGAAAGCCAGAGATTTGGAACCTCGGAGTTCCAGATGTGACAGACCTCTAAACCTAGAAATTCCCATGTACTGGTGAGTAAGATGCAAATCCATTTAAAGGCATGCATTTGTTCTAGATGATAACTTCAACTCTTATGGGGAATCATATTTAAGCATCTCATACAAGCAGCTGTCAGTTTTATAATCGCTAGTGTAAGCGCGTATTTCTTGGAGTTAAGGTAAACACCACTTTACAGGCTTTTACTCCCAAGAAGTAACCTGACACGCGTCTCTCATGGCCCCCAGTCTGCTCTGCTGTACCACAGGACTCGAGCAGAGACACGGAAAGTGCTGAAATTGATTCTTCCTGCAAGGCCAAGACAGAATGTTAAAGTAAAGACAGGGCTAAGCAAATGAGACGTATGTGATATGGCTCAGATCCCAGCCAGGAGAGGTAAAGGGCTGGCAAAGGTATAAAGCTGATTTTATTTGACAGAGGAAGGAAGTTGGTTTTTTTTTTTTAATCCTTGTTGAGGCAAAACATATGCGACAAGATGGAGGAAGGTGAGGATATATAACTGCAGATCACAGTTTGGGATCTGAATCTGCAGCCTGCTCTGTGCAAGACTGTGGTCCAGCTCAAAATAAAGACCCACTTGCTTTCCCACTGCTTTCACTGTGAATTTGGGAACTCTGTCTCTCAATAAGAAACTGCAAAATAAAAAGCAACAACTAACAAACTAGACCTGGATGATCAACAAAAGAGTATCAATCATAAATATATATACATCATTATAATTCTACAAATAGCATTTGGCTTTCCTCTTTTCTAGGAGAAAATCTGAGATCTTATACAAATGTGAATGAACATATTTTAAGGTCACACTGAAAAGCTGAATTATTGTTTCAGCATGTTGTTTTCCTCCATTGTGCACATAATCCTTATGCATGTTAAAGACTGAATATAAAGTTATATATACAGTCCAGTTCTTTTTTTTACTAACATTCTTACCTTCTTTTCTTTGAGTTTTATGTTATTTCAGATTGCGGTTAGCACAAGATAAACAATAAGAGGTCACTGACTTCAGTGCTATACCACTGAAATATAATTGCCTAACACAATAAAGTCCTAATGAGCAGAACTCTTGTCAATGGGAGGTTGCCTTGGCAACCCAGCTATCTCAGAAGATAACTATTCATGTGGTAAAAGGTGATGACAGTCAGTTGCCTGACAAAGATTCAAAAAGTATAGAAAACTTTTCAATTGCTCAAGTGGAAGAGAAGATTTATGTATCAGGAGTCTACTAACATAAGGGAAAATGCTGCCTTGCTGAACACAAAAGGATCTAGAAACTTCCAATGAAATGCAGAATTAGAATAAGGATATTTTGTTTAAACAGGAACATGTTTAGACTGACAGTCTTGCAAGTAAAAGTCTCTTGCGTTCACATCTTACTATGGTATCCAAGAACTACATTTGATTTAAATCATGCTTTTAGATTTCCTTTTAAAGAAAACAACGTGAAAAGGTGTTCTTAAATTACAGTGAAAGTGGGTGAGATGAAGGCAGGGTTCAGTAGACAGCAGGACAGTGAATTCCAATTCTCAGATGCGAAGCTAAAAAGAAAAATATCCCCAAGAGAAAACAAGAGGCAGCAGAATCAAAGGGAGAGGCATGACCTGAGTACAGGCTCCAGTGGCCACTGACGGTTTTGAATCCAGGAGCCAGTTTCGCTGACAGTATCTGGCAGGTAGAGAAGAAGAGTCGCTACCAAGTCACACAGTATTTTTACCTTTACTTCCTAAGAAAATTAAACTTTCACATTCACGTTTTATGTCAGGGTAGGAAAGGTTATAGCCCACTACGTCTATCTCCTCTATTCCAGAAACATTTAACCCACTGGACAGTTTCAGTCAAATTGACAAATGCCTAGAAATTTTAAAGACACGATCCTACCCATGTATTAGTAATTGGATATTAAATATTCAGATGTCCAGACACTTTTAACAAGGTCACTAAGCAAGACTGTAAAATTAAATTGCTGTGGAACAAGAGAGAAAGTGTTCATGAATTAAAAGGACAAAAATAACAGAATAGGATCTGTGTTGCTCACTAAATTACCAAGCGGTCTTGAAAAAGACATGCAAAATTATTCAGGATAGCTTTTACTGGTAAAAAATAAAGCTGGTTGAAAAAAGTTGCAGAGAGCTGTCATGTCACTGAATAATAAAATGGCAAGTGAAATTCAGTCTGGATATACATAGAGAGGGAAAAACACTGCGAAACAGACATACCTGATGTTGTCCTTGACATTAACCACTAAGACAGACAAGCTGGACAAACTGTGTACCTGAAAGCACTCATATGCAACAGGAGAAAAGCCACAATAAATTATAAATACAGAAATAAAAAAAAGAAATAGAAAACATCTTCATCTCATTCTATGAGTTTATGGCATGCTCATCTCTTGAAGAAGTTTCGATTTAGTATATGACAGAAATAAAATTTATAGTAAAACTATAAAGACTACAGAGAAGAAAGACAAGCACAAAAGTACATGAAATGGCTTCTGTAAGTACAGATATTTTCAGCTCAGAAAAGGAGTGACTGCATACAGAGATAGAAAACAGTTTTGAAAGAAGTGATGGGGAAGAAGTGAATAAAGAATGATTTGACACAATTTCTCATAATCAACAAAATAAATGAAAATGTATTCAAAAGAATCTTTTGTTAAGTCACAGGAGAATTTCTTTTCACACTGCATAAAGAAATTCCAAAAAATCACTGCCACAGGATGTTTTCAACAGTATATTTAAAAAAAAAAAAAGATACATATTTAATAATAGTCAATGGGCATTTAAAGAAAAAAAAAATGAAACAGAGAGAGATATAATAAAGCTTTTGAGCACTAGAAGATGGGAGGGTATATACCTTCCCAACTCTTTTGCAGTCACTCTAAATGTTTGTTGTTGTCCACTTAACCTAACCTGGTTCAATGATCTTAATGATCCAAACCTTGCTTTGTACAAAAAAAGAAAAAAGACCAAAACACTGGGACAGTGAGAAGTCTTACGCTCCTGCTGAAGAAAAGGATGAGAACAATTGTCTACTTAATATTGTGGACTCAATATGGAAAAGAGATGTTAGAACTGACATAAAAAGAAAAATATTCATGACCACAAAAATTGAATCTGCTTTGAGTAGATGTATTTTGAGTCTCTTGTCTCAGGTGGCTTAAGGCTTTGATTGAGACCAGAGTAGTAATAATATCTTTCTTGTATAGATTCTCTGGTGTCTGTTGAGAAATGCACTCCTGTTTGACTTTAATTGATTTTTTTTTATAATAAATACTAATCACAAGACAATTCTACTGAAAAACAGACTTAAATCATTCTCATGTTCAGGGAATCAAAATCTCTGATTGAGTCTGTGTAAGTAAATCGAAACACAGGAAAACAATATAACTGCATTTTTGAACGTTTCTTAAATTTCAATGTTTGATGGCCAGACAAATAACATTATTATATGCAACTTTTTTCCCTACCTCTTTTTTGTTTTGGTTTGGGTTTTTTTGGCTGGAGGTGGTGATGGGACAATTTTTGTAACCAAACTTTTCTTTTAATATGTCCCTAGAGTTAGACCTCTGCTTTTCCATTTAGATAAAGAGAAAACCTGTGCTATTGCAGCTTTTCATGAGCTTTAATAAAATTTTTGGCTCCTCAGTGCTTCTGGAAAATCATACCAATGTTGTTTATTAAAATATAACAGCAGATGCCTACTCTAAAACAAAATCCCCTTGATCAAAAGCTAGTAATGAGCTACAAAAATGATACCAGCAAATAAATGGAAAATAAAGATGTCTGTTACCATACTGGGCAATAGAGTATACGAGGTCCCACATGAGATATATGACAACAAAAATTGAACACTAAGTCAAAGAGAGGGAACATAAACTCCACCCTTCTTTGAAGAAGGAAAGGATATAAATGCTTGGTCCAGTACATATGATAATACTTGGTCTAATGAAAACAGACTTACATTTTCCAGAAAAAATGAAATAATTTTTTATTTTGAGCAAAGGAAGCATCAGTCTCCTGGATGAAGAAGAAACATTATTTTTCAAGGAGGAAAAAATACCACCTGGACCCACCTGCAGGACTTCAGGAAGAGAGGCGTAAGCCAGTAGGTTCCACCAGCAATGGGTGCTCTCTATTGAAGTTTGTCTCATGGATGCAACTTGAGAAATGTACTATCTACCAAGAAATAAAATCTTACGAAAAGACAGCAAATAAGCTGGAAAAGGACAAGCAATCATTCTAATTTAACACTAGAGTTTAAATCACAGCTCTGCTCTCTCATCCTCTCTCCATTGCACTGGCTGTGGCACTCATCAGCCCCCTCATTCAGCTAATCTGAAGAAAACTAACAGACACTGCCAAGGAGTAGGAGGTAACAGGAACGAAGAGAAAAACCTATTTCAGCAGTGCGACAGTAAATCAACTCACCAATATTGTCAAATTCTATCAGTGCTATTATTTGCTTTTTCCTATACCTTCCGTAAAACTTTGTAACTGTTTTGCATTTTACATGCTTAATTCGCATTAATTTCACAATGCTTTAATTTGCATTTCTTTTCCATGGTAAGCCTTAAGATATCTTGGTAACGCTAAAGTTTTCCTCACACAAGAATAGGGTAAAGCTGTAAAGTAGGACACTAGGGCACTGTAAACAGAACCTGTCTCACCTGCCTGTTTTGCAGTGTATCCGAGGAGTCTGAGCACGTCACTTATTGCCACTAGATCAGCCTACTGGTGAGCTGGCATACAGCAGTGAGGCAAGGGGCACTAAACAAAGAGGCTTCCTGGCAGGACTAGATATTAGGTTGTAGACTTGAACTCTAAACATGCACAGGGCACTTACCACCATGTATTTAAAATCGAAAACTAACATTAATAGCTCCTACAGTATTTTTTTTACTGAGCAAGTTTTTAGCTATAGAACTTGTGTCAGTGCCTCTCCTGCAAATTATGTACTACTACAGAGTTACTTACACAGAGAAATCACCGCATAAAAGGCAGCACAAAAAAATAATTTATGTCAGAACATCAGATCAGAAGGAAAACACTGTAATGAAAAATACATGCACTCCATTCTATGTAAAAAGTAAATAAAATGAAGTACTTATATGCCAACAAAAATTCTTAGGCTATTTAAAACACCAGTCAGTATAACGCCACGTTATCTTGTATCAGGATGATTTCAAGCCATTGTTAAATACTTCCTTCCAGCTCCAAACTGCCCAGAAATCAAGTGTAGTTTTGAACTCAGTATTTAAGGAGTTTAAATGTACTGGTAGTTAAAACCACACACTGTTCTGCTCTAAGCATTGGTATACAACTGCTGACTTTCAAGACCTGTATTGCCATTTCTAGTCAAGGATGAAGTTGAGAACGGATGCAACATAACGGCATTGTTTTCTCCCTCCACCCAACAGAGAAACACGCAGCTACATAAACACAGCATATCTTAAAACTGCCTCAAGGACAACACGCATTTTAAGAAATAAAATAAACCAAAATAAAAACTTGATGCAAACTTCAGTAAAATGTCTAAAATCGAAGCAAGGATACTTTGTGAGGTTCTGATGGTAAAAATTTAAAATATTTATCTAGAGTAGAACAGCACAAACACTGACCATGGAGATATCCCCAACCTTTTTAATACAGTATATGTTGAATCTTTTAAGTCAGATTTAGAAGCCAATAGAAGTCCGTTTCAAATACACATAGCAATCTTTAAATTAATGTCAAAATGCCCCTCTGGCAAGGATCAAATATATAACTTGCATTTCTTAAGTCCATAGAAATAGGTTAAACACGTATATATCCTGAATAATTCAGCAATCACGCTATCTCATTTTACCAATCCTTAATGCCAAAAACTATGCCACAATGTAAAACAAAGAGGCAAGAGAGAACAAAAAGATAAAACTGAGATCTTATGTCACACTATTTTGGTTTCTGGAATTTTTTGCACTTGACAAAGCCAATGAACATCCATATTAATCAGTTCTACAGATTTAAGATTTGAGTATCTTGGGCGTAACAACAAGCAATTTCTATTTTGAAAGAATTTACACAGTATTTACAGCATAAACATTTAAAAAAAAGAACGAAAAACCACAACAAAAAACAACAATAGCAAAGGCCAAATCACGTGTAAAAGTGGAATAACTCACTCCCATTAAAATACAATTCAGGTTAAAGAATAAACCAAACTAAATATTTATGGCTAAGAAGTTCTCATAACATACCCTTTGTAAGCAACATGCACAATGTCATTAATTTTTCTACTTTAGAAGTTCTGCTAAAGAAGACACCGATATATTTCAGTGGATTTCATAGATACAGTTACAGAATACCAGAGTATTTACTGAAGTGAGGATTTGGGAACCTTTCCAAATGTCTCTTCCTCTCAACTTTAACTAGCTTAGGTACAGGTGTTTTAGATTATATGTTCATTGACTTACTTCACAGAGCCTAACCAATGACTGATGAATCCTAAATTAAACTAGACAGAAAATATGACACGAACCAGAGCACCTTTGCTACCGTACATATCTAGACAGAGATGGACACCATTTAAACGCGCAATCCTATTCTCACCGAAGTCAATGGAAGAAGTGCAACAAATTTTGAGAGACAGTATGCAATTCTAGCAACTCCTGACAACAAGAGTTACCTATTGCACTAGGAAATACATAACAGCAGACTATTTAAGTGTGCTGTCATTCCCCTGAAAACCCCCTGTTGCAGTTCATAAGAAAATGAGGCCTGGTTCGAGAATGACCAATATGGAGTTTAAGCTGGAGACAGGATAATATTTATCTTTCCATTGCAAAAAGAATAAAATGTGCAGCTCAGTGAGACAAGGTATTACTTCAGCTTTGATGGGGAGAGGGGAAAACAAAGGAAACAAAACGTTTGTTTCTCTGAAAACATCAGCAGCAGGATCCTCTCTTTCAAGAGAAGCCACTGTTCTCTAACCCTTGGGATGGGAGGGAAACCATCCACCATCAACCTGGATTTCTACAGGAGACAGGGGAGCCAGAACACACTCCCGATGCAGAGATGAAAGAAGCTGACAGTTCCACCTATCTTCCCATTCATTCCACATGAAGGAATGTGACTGTCCCACCTATCCTGACCCTCCCTCTGGCACTGCTCCCACGCTCTTCCCAAATCCTGCTGTGCATTGGGACTAGAGCTGCCTGTAAGCAGTGCCTTGCAAAACACCCCATCCCTTCCCGACAGCCATACGATATGCAGGGTCTGAGCAAAAGCCCTCACATCATCAGCGCAGGGATGCCTGTAGTCCATGCTGTGGCTAAAATTACACTGCAACGTGGTTAGTTCATCTTCCCTCTGAACTTATACCGCAGTTAAAGGCATTTCTGTTTATAGAAGTTCAAGAAAATCAGGGCGGAAAAGTCAGTACGTGCACATCCTGAGTAGCCGCTAAAACAGCGGAAGGCATAGGTGTGGAAATGTAAGGAAAATCCCCATGCTCACTTTACTTTCCTGCTTCAGGACAGATGAGGTAGCAAAAGCAAGCCTGATAACAGCAACATCAGCCTTTGAGTATAGTGAAAAAAACAGTTAAGGATCTATCCAGGCCCTTACAATTATCAGTAGGATTGGTTCTTCAGTCTGTATCTGGAAAGCTAAAATTCATTCAAAAATAAGATCCTCTATTATAATTTTTCCTTTACTAATTTTACATCTGTCTTTCAAATCCAACATCCTAGCTCCATCCACAGCTAGACCCTCTGAAAAACTCCTTCCCTAATGTATCTCTGAATGGCATTTTGGCCTGTAGCAGGCTTTACAGTTAAAAATATGAATTGGAAGATAAAACTAACTGAACATATTCCACCCCTAACATGTGTTTTCCATTTGGAAAGCAGCATTGCTGATACAGCTGCGCATGATTAAATTAGAAATCACACGCAACCGAACAGCTTAGTGACAACTTATTTGTGCAAAAATCTATAATATTACTGCTTAACACTTTAGCAAAAACTTTGCACAAACTTTACCGAATCTTGTAGGTTCACTGCATTTATTGTCTATATTATCAGATTGATAATAAATTTGGTACAAGCACAACGGAAACCTGATCAGCAACCTGTAGAATTGTTGTTTCAGAAAAAGGTTAGAAATGTAGGTGACTGTTTACATTAAGATATTCTTACTGGCTTTAAATACACTATTAACCAACACAGGAACAGTCTGCTAAATAACAAAACCTAGAAAACAGCACAGACCTGCTGCACCTGCTGAGTCAAAACACAGAATTACTCTTCAAGCATGTTTAATACACAAAAGTAATCCCACTTAGGTGTGAGAATCCCATTTAGGTATGAGAAACATTCACTTAAAAGATACACTTGGAAATCCCAGGTAAATACATAAGTATTAAGCTTTTGAATATTATAGAGAACTACTGTAATGCAACAGAATTTGCTCAAAATCGGAATGAAATAATCAGAGCCACTTATGAATAAAGATCCTTTCAGCATGACAAGTTAGTGTGAGAAATAACCACACGCTTGGTTGTCAAAAGAAATTTCTCAACATTATCATAGAATCATAGCTCACAGATGAGCTGAAAGTGAAGTCTGGGCAAAACCTGCTACTCCTTGGAGATGTATGGGTGGTCATCTGGGTTAAGGAAGAGCTTTTACATCATTTTAGCACGTTGATGACACTAATCAAATACCAAATGCAGTGCTAGAGTTTGCATGGTAAAAAACCTCCAGGAGTTAGAAATGCTGCAGCAATAGCAACACAAATTATTCAAAATGAGAGAAATTAGCTACAGTAAAACATTTAAATAGCTCAATCTTTCAGTTCATCAGAAAGATCTTCTAAAGATAAATATTTTCCACTGGAAGGAAATGCCAGGTAATAATAGATATTGAAATGAATGATGAGACAAAGGGGAGATAAAAGAACCCCAGATGGAAGCAATAGCCAAATACCATTCCGAAATTTGTTGAAGATGAATACCCAAATAAAATCTGCAAGGATACCACCTCTTAAGACAGACTAACAGTAGAAGTGATAGATCTCTTATTTCCCAACATTTCCTTAACAGATTTATATACCCTTCTACAAAACACACTTCACCAAAACTATGTGCTGGACTGATTAAATGAACAGCAAGCAATTTTTAACCCTCTATTAAACATATGAATAGTGGACATTCCGGCATTAAAGTCTATGAAACTAACTAAACATTGCTACATAACGAGCAGATGTAAATACACTGATACTTAAAGATGTTACATCTCTTTATGAGACATTATAAATTATGAGTTACTCACGTATTTATTAGACTAAACCAGTTGAAAATTCTTATGGAATTTATAATATTTTTATTTATTTCCCTTGCCCCACCCCACCTCAACAACAAATACAGCAGATAAAAGCATCTTGTTCAAATACATAGTTAAAAATTGCTACCAGAAGCCACTGGAACATCAAGTAACAAAACTAAGAAGAGGTAAACAATTTTTCTCTGATATCAATTCCTTCCTTTGACAGTCAGGTAAGTAATTACTGAGGAAAAATAATTACATCAACTAGAGGTCAGCGACATGAGGAGTTTTGTCTGGACAAACAAGAAGACTGAAGACACGACAGAAGGATGAATGCTGGCAACTGGAGACTGGAAGCTAGTATTGTATTGCGCAGTTAAGCAGACAGGCAGTAAGAAGCCTGCAACTCAGAATCAATGGAGGGCATTGATTAAGCACAATTCAATGTTGTGCTTCTCTGAAGAGACAGAAGGGAGTATTGACACTAACCCATGCTTTGAGTGAGTGTTCATTTTACTACTATAAATTTTCATGACATCAAGTGCTTGGTTTTGAAGGGCAATAAGACTGAAGACATTAAATGTTTCTAAGTCACAATGATCACTGAAGGCTTTTTTTCTTACTATCATCATTCTCAGATGACACTAAAACCAAAGGTTCAAGAAAAAACACACACAAACATACTGGCATGTCCAAAACAGACTATCAGAGTTAGAGGTTTAAAAAAGTACTTACTTGGTATGTGTCCCACAACCTGATGGTACAGCGTAAAGGGACTTCTCTCATCAGCAAGTTATTCATCCAACGGAACGCGAATTGCAAGTATTTCACCTCATGCTGATCCAAGTGCCTATGAACTTGCTCTGAAGACAAAATAAAGAGACATTTTACTGCAACTTTTCTGAAGTCCTTAAGTATTAAATGCACTGTTTGAAAAAATAAAAGACTCCTCTGATCCCAAGCAAATAAAACACGTTGGTGCATGCAGACTCTTACAACTGAGTGAACATCCCCAAAATGGAAACGACTACTTAAACATTACATTGGATTAATTTTTCTGCCTCTAGACGGCTTAAACAACTGCTCTCAGTTGCACTATCTTAAGCAAAGATTAACATCAAAGCTTTATAATATACAACAAAAAATACATAAAGTTGTCAAATGATTAGATACTAATTTCTTAGGCTGCAGATTATATGGGGCAAGACTACAAGAAACACGGTTTGCAAATAACATAAGAACTTCTAAAAATAAAATGTTGGGAGTAAAAATAAGACAATATTGAATTAAGGCGGCAAAGAAATATAAGGAAAGTACATGTAAAGACTGCATTCACTAGAGACAAAAAAAAGTGAGATTAATATGCAGGAAATACAGTAAGTAAATTTAAATAACTTGCAACTTAAATAATTTCTCAATATAACAAATAAATACAAATAAAAATCAGTACAAATCAATGGTTTCTAAAGCAGTACTCACACACACTATGTTTATTGTAGAACTTTTACTATTTGAAAGTTGTGATAATCACCTGCATGGGTTATTGCTAGAGCTAATAGAACTAATCTGCTACACAGATTTTATATATTTAGCAGAATTTCCTCCAAAAAGGATCACAGATATTCTGTTAAAGGGTTTTAGCTAACAGGCTCAAGTATGACATTGGCATGGTGTAAACGAAAACTACTGCACAAATGCTAATGTCTTATTTTGGATAAATATATGGCAAGTATGTAAGTCTTTGTTAAAGCCTAAATAAGACATTCCTACTGTCTTTCTTTATAAAAACACATTCTTTGAGACGTTCCCATGCATCCTATCATTGGATACTAGGGAGAAGAGCTCAGCACCTCCATCTGCACTTCCCCTCCTCAGGAAGCTGTAGGGAGCTTCCTTTCCTCCAAACTAGACAAACGCGAAGTCTTCAGTGGCTCCTCACAGGACATTCCTTCCAGCCCTTTCACTAGCCTTGTAACCCTCTTCTGGAAGCATTCAAGGACCTTAACATCATTCTTAAGTTGTGGGGCCCAGAGCTGCACACAGTGGTCAAGGTGAGGGCACACCAATGCTGAGTAAAGAAGCACTGAATGGTAGGGGTTGGAAGGGACCTCTGGAGATCATCTAGTCCAACCCCCCTGTCAAAGCAGGTTCACCTAGAGCAGGCTGCACAGGATCGCATCCAGGTGGGTTTTGAATATCTCCAGAGGACATTCTACAACCTCTGCAACAGGATAATCCCCTCCTTTGACGGGCTGGTTACGCTGTGTTTGATGCACCCCAGGATGTGGTTTGCCCTCTTGTCTACCAGAGCATGCTGCTGACTGCGGCTGAGCCTGCTGTCGACCAGCCCTCCCACATCCCTTTCTGCAGGGCAGCTCTCCAGCCACTCCTCTCCCAATTTATACCTGTGTCTGGTGTTACTCCACCTCTGGTGCAGAATCCAGCATTTTGACTCGTTAAATTTTCAAATATTAAATAAATCACTAATGATTGCCCAATGCTCCAGCCCACCTGTATCCCTCTGCAAGGCCTCTTGTCCTTCAAAAGAGTCAACAGCACCTCCCAGTTTGGTACCATCAGCAAACTTGCTAATGGTGTATTCAACTCCGGCACCCAGATCATTGATAACAATGTTGAACAGAATCACCCCTAGAACTGAACCCTGAGGAACACCACCGGTGGCCAGTCGCCAGCCAGATTGTAGCCCCATTCACCACAACCCCTTGAGCCCTGCCCTTCAGACAGGTCTTCGCCCACAGCACCGAGATTAGGTTAGTTATTTGGGACAAGTATAGAATTATTACCATGTGTCTGCCTTTGCTCCAGGCAAATTTAGCTGCAAGTTAAATATACTGAAGTGAGATACTATGTTAAATTTATATTTTAAATGTCACATGTAGGTATCTATATTGCAGACTATTACAATTACACAATCTACTACATCAAGCAGGATGCAAAAAAAAAGTCAGTTTTATTTCTAAATGAAGTTACTAAGTCACAAACATTTTTGTTCTTCACAAAGCAGACAAATTTCATTTGGTTGCTTGCAGCCATTGAAAGTAAGTAATGAAGAACAATAAATTGTGCCCATCCTGATATTTCAAGTACAGTTGTTAATAAAATAAATGAATTTCTTGGAAGTTGCTTTCTGGTCTAAACAAGTTGAAAAACAGACTACAAAACTCTGTGCATTATATACAATTGATGCAAGACTGGAATAGAAGATCCATTGACTAAAAAAGTTAATTCTTCCTACTTTGTAAGTAATTGTGAGTAGAGGATATTTTGCTGATAAAGGTAATTTGGACAGCCATAGTCTAAATTTAAATTTTCCATTTCAATGAAAATAAGTACATGTGTGCAATGAACAAGCAAGATATGTAATTACTGCCATCTTTCAGACTTCAAGTATTTAATAAAAAATACTTCTACTTCAGTTTCTGGTAGTAAAATTATTTTACTTTTTTTTAAAAAAAAGTTCTTTTGTCAAAATTCAAAAGAAAGGAGAATTACATTTAAGAAGTTTTCGAATACTTTCAATAAAACTATATATAAAGTTTTGGTAAAGCAAGTCTTCTGATTAAAGAATAAAATATATTCTACAGATGCATTCCAAAGTAGCATATCGCCAAAAATATGCATTTTGTACAGAAAAAGCATTTGTAACTATTTATGATTTAATAAGTGCAGTTATTGGATATATTAGCTTGAATGATCGCATTTAGCCCTTTTAAACAGACACTTCTTATGGCAGAAGATGTATACATATAAAATATCTATTGTTAATGTTTAATGTTAGCTTCACATGCTGTTTTACTGATTTCAGATTAAAAGTTTCATGTGCCTACAGAATCACAAAGTAAAGCCACAAGTGAAAACAAAAATAATCTGCACTAAAGCACAACTTAACTGCTGTCCTGACTGGGGAATACTGTCAGAATGAGTCCTTAGGAAAGTTTACACACACATAAGCAAAGTGGAAATACAAAATAATGGCAAAATTATGCATAAATTGCCGTTTTACAGTGGCACAGCATGGTGCCACCGCATCCATGTAATTTATCACTTCAGAATATTAGCCTTTTGGTGATGACTTTTATTTAAACATTCTTATCAGCTCTAGCAATCTTTTCTGACATTTGACTTAAGACCTATTTTTGAGACTTGGAAATTATTTAAAGTCCATTTTTTACTCTTATTTCATAGGCCGGGCACTTCATTTTTAACTCCATTTTATCAATACTTTATACATATTCATTGTCAATATAAAAAGCATTAATTGTTAAAAAATCTGAAATGCAGTTAAACTAAGCATCTCTGATAAATAAGTCTTTTAGTTCAAAGAAAGGAAGTGTGTATTTCTCATGAGGAGCCAACACAGCTCCTCTTGAAGAGCATGCACTAGCTACCAGAGTAACTCCTCTGGTACCAATCCAAAATGAACAGTAAAATAATGAGCCAATCTTTGACACAGAGGCTTATTTGGCACTGCCATTTACACACAGTGATGTTTGTGCACTGCTCTTTAACGTATGAAAAGATAATACAGAAATATGCTAGCGCTCCTGTTTTTCAGCGGCCCTCCAGCAGGATTATCTTCTTTCTGGCCCATGAAAATAAAGGCATTCCAAACTAATCACTCAGAGACGAACATAATGGAAGACAAGCTGAAGAAAGCAAACAGCGTGAAGCACTGACACATTTCAGAAAACAACTTCCACATCTACTACAGATGGGAATCTCCACTGTCCAATTCTCTAGATTTTTCATTATTTTTTTTCCAAAAAATGACATTGCAAATAAATAAATAATCATCATAATCTATAAACTTAGAGATAATAATACAGAAACCTAATAAATAGGAAAGAATGATACCCAGAAGAATCATTGTTTCAAAACTTAAACCCCTTTAATTTTGAAATACAGAAAGTCTCCTGTAGAATTAACAAAGGACTCTGGCTTTTTTTTAATTCTCTAATGACTCTTTTGGAAGACTCCCTGTATGAAAATGTGAATCTAACAATGACAAGAAGGCTTTTAAAAGAAAAAATAAATATTTCTTTGGCAGGTAATATACTTACGGTGGAAAGTAGGAGAGACAGAACTACTATGTATAACTAAGAATTATTTCAGAAATATTTGAGGTCTTCAGTCACTATTTTATTCACGGGTTTTTCCCCGCAGATAACGCTTGCTATGAAATACAACTTCACGTCTTTCCAGATACCTTTTAAAAAATTGGTTAATAGGCCAATATGATCCAAATTTCTCCTCCTGTCTTCGCACCATCGGTAAGAAAGATAAAAATCGAGCAAGTTTTCAGCTGCAGAATTTGATAGGAACTTGACAGAACTTGTTCCTTTCTTTACGGAGCAGTTTTGAACAAAAAAAAATTCAGCTTCAAATCCAGACAACTTTCATCCCATGTTAGGTCAAATGTAGCAGGAAATTATTATTTATTATTTAAATAACTCAATTTGACAGTTAATGGTGATAATGAAGCTTCATAACATAGGTTACAGTAAATCCATAATTAATTTTTTAAAATGTTCTGTGACAAATAGCCAAAATTCATTCACAAGGGAATGCCTGCTTGTGCCCACAAGCCTGGAATTTTTCTGACCATTCGATCAGAACCAGTAAACTCCACTGCCACAATTTGCGTGATGCCGAGTTGGCAGCAATGATGTTTCTCTCCATGTGCAACGTCACAACTTCCAGGCTACAGAAAAGCTTTCATGACCCAGTATGAGATGTTACATACAATCTCAGTAAATACTGTAAAGTAATGTTTCTTTTCCAATTTCTTCATAATGCTGTGACTTGATACTTGACTGACAGATTCCAAGTACTAGTTTCCACCTACAAAACTTTAGTACTGTTTTCTTAACTGGGGAAAGCAACCAATCAACTAGATTTTATTCTATTTAATACAGCACTATAGTACACATTTATTTCTACTTAGCTGAACTTTCTAAAAGTGTGGGTAGCTATTAAAAAAGAGAGTACTGTAACACAAACAACTTAGGTTATCTAGAGGAACACTTACTCGCAATAGTGTTACCCACACGGGTTGTCCTTGCAAGCTTGCACTCGTGAGACCAGAACTTCCTGAAAAGCTGTGACTGCTTAAGGTGGGCCTCTGAGTAACCACAAACTGCATTCATCCAGTTAGAGACTCCACCACCAGCTCACCTGCCCTATCCGTTCAGTCTTTATAGTAACAAAATGTTGAAATCTTTTCCACTACACCTAGATTCTTCAAACACTGCCATTTGCTTAAAATTACAGCTCCCACGGGCTGAAGGAATTTTGCCATCAGTAAATGGCTGCTTTCTTTTTGTGTACTCAACCTACTGAAAGCAAATTTTGTAATTCATTCTCTGTCTTCCTGAATCATTTCTATATTGCTTAAAGCCAGTATGTTTATGAAGGACAAAGGCAAAGGAGAGTCTGGAGTAAAAATCTCAACACCAGATGTTGCCAGATGCAGATTAAGGCTTACAACTTCCCAACCTGACTTAATGGAAGTCTGAACAAAACTAAGTCTGTCAAGACTACAGTTTAGCTATGAGTTAATATTAGTTATGCATATTAATTTTCATTGATATACATTAATAACAAAAGATGTTCCTGATGAGTGAAAAAGACATTCAAAAGATCATAAATGTGCACTTGAAGACAAGATCTCATTATGATACACAATTCTGCTTCAAGTAATAGTAGGAATCCAAGTAAAAGATTTAAATGCTGATTATATCTTGGTTCCAGAATTAGTTTGCTTTTTATACCTGGCAAAAAAAAAAAATACCCATTGTAAGAATTATAATAAAAGCATTTTAAAAAAATAAATTGAGAAGACCTGTATAAAATGAAAAGAGGCCTGGCAGAAAACCAGAAATATTACCAAATTATATTGTCCTCATGGCCTAGAACTTAGAGATAATGGTCTCTAGATCTACTAGATGTACAGCTAGTAGATATGACTGAGAAAAAACTTCTCATACACAAAAGATATAGCCAACACTCCAACACTAAAAAGCCCAAGACGCTGATCCCAAAAGCAAAAGAAGAAAATACTAGAGGAGACACGGAAGCAAGACCGAGTTGCCTCAAGGAATCAAATGCAAGGAACAATAGTATCCAGTGCAAAATGGAAGAAACATTTAGGAAAAAAAGTTAGTAGCCATCAAGGAAGATCTACTGTTCTATCTGAAAGTTAAAAATACATCCTGTGTTCCCAGGTGGAACTCAAACTTAATAATAGAAGTGCAACAAACAACAGTGAGAAATAAGTTTGATGAGGCACTTCTACTTCCAGGTAGCATTAATTGGACTTTGGTAGCCTGAAGCCATTCATAACAGAGTTTATGCCTAGCACTTTTTAAATTTCCCATAATGTTAAATTATTTTTTCTTCTTTTTTTTTCTTTACTTGGACACAAAAATAGTAAGTTTTGGCTATTTAAAAGTTAAAAGTGCTTACAGAGGTCAGGAATTTACAAATGAGTCTCAACTCTTGCTAAGATCTCTGAACTCTGTAACAGCATACAAATATAATCTCCATGGTAAAACGTAAAAATATGATTTAAAAGAGATATAACATAATTATAATGCCCAGTGAGCAGCACTTGGGAGTGGATTAAAATATAATACAGTAATTACGACCATAAAATCAGATAAAAAATAACTACTGGTGAGCTAAATAAGATGGCTTTGTTAAAAAGAAAAAGAGCTTTATGGCACAAATTAATTAAAACAATTATGAAATGCTTACAAGATTTTTAATCACTTCAACACCACGCTGACATATAAAGATGGACCAACAGAGTCCTTATTAATCACTAATTTTCAACAGCAGCAATAAGATCTAAATAAATTCTATTCTCATTTCCAATTCAAAATGCTTCCGCATGGTTAAAACCTTTTCAGCTATTACAATTAGAGCTCTTTTTTCCAGATACTTCAACACAACCCTAGTTCAAAATTATAGGTGTCAGTAAAATGCTTTACAATATAATTAAACATGAACATAATTTTGCACATACAATTAAGTATTCTTTAACCATACTTTTAAAAAATCATCAGCATGATTGAATACAGAAAAAAGATTGATCAATTACCTCTATTAGCACAGTTTCATCATCACTTCAATGTACAAACACCCAAGCTTCAAGTTAAAAACAGATTAGTTAATCTGTATCTATCACAGTATATTGAACAGACCACTTCTTCTGTGCAGTCCTACTAAAAAACAGTAAGTTGTTTAATAAGAAAACATATTAGTCTTAGTTGATATTTTTCCTTTTTGAGATTCAGATTATCCTAAACAAAAAAAGCAAAGCAATTTTTCTCTGCAGTTTAAATTCAATCAGAACAGAAACTGAATGTTCTTTTAGAAACTACAGAAGTATCAAAACTACTCGCTAGTTATCTCTCGGTACTTTGTTGGGGTTAACACATCCTATAAAATTAAGTTCTTGGCAGAATCATGAAACGTTTATTTCTGAAGTGTTGGACGGTTTTGCGGGAATAAGCATCTTCGTCTTTTGGGATGAGAAGCTGCCGAATGCCAAGCACCAACGTTGCGTTCTTGAGAGTAACTGTAGGAATCCCAAGTCAAGTCTAGACATTTGAAACTTTTGAAGCCCAGAAAGAACACACAGCTCTTAAGTAAGACATTAGAAAATAATAATTTCACCAGCACTAATCCTATTCTAATGAAGGATGTTTTATAAACATCTACAATAAAATAAGAAAACATAACATGATACATAAATATTAAGAATTATATCAACCAACCTTTTAGACTCATCTACAGCAAGTATTTCAAAGTATGAGAAATACACAGAATGGCACAATTAAATAAGCTCTTTTACTGTGTATAAACAAAAATTTATATGGAAAAATGTAATTTTTTTAATTGACTACGTTTCACGAAGAACTTGATCTGCACCTACATACATACAGAACATATATAAAAATATTCAAGAGATTCATATTTTAAGTTTTTGTGTGCATAAATAGCAAAAATATACACAATGTATAAATTTAAGGCCATGGCATGAAAAGTACTTTATTACAAGCATTTACTTGTGGCATTATTTACAGAACTTCAGGCAACTGACCAACCAAGACATTTGGAACCCAAGACAGAAATAAGTAAAAAAAGTGTGATTAGTGAAGCCAACACTAATTTGTTCAGAACAATAAACCAAAATGCATTATCCAATATATATTTCATTTGAAGTTAACAAAACAAACACATTTGAAATATGGCAAGAATGAAAAAAAATAGGACTTGCAAAATCCTCAATATAACATGGATTTTAAAGGTGAAAGAACATTTCAACTCCACCTAGGCATAAGTAAAAATATTTTCCCAAACAATAACATGTACTACTTAATAAAACAATCATTCTTTAATATAACTTTAAAATAACAACTTAAATTTTGCACTAAAAATACTTCCCTTTCTCTTGAAAAATTTGCAACTTTTTTGCAATATCGAAATGGAAATAAGCCAGAAATTTTCCCAATTAAAATATCATATGTAGGAATACCTGTAGTAGTTCTCCAAAACAGATGGCCAGAAGATGCATTCACAGTGGACACAGCCGAAATAGTGAAATATTAGTGAAACTTTGAAAAATGTATCTGAATTCTAAATGAAATTCCTCATGGGAAAGTCAAAATGCGAAACTCTCTATGTTCTTAGGTATTTTTTCATTACTTCCATTTTCAAAAGAAGTTTTCCAACTAAATACGCAACAGAAAGAATTTCTTTCTTCCTTTTTTTTTTTTAAAATAGTTTTCTGCATTTGTATTTTTCCATTTCCTGTTACTAAGATTCAAGGGCGAATTCTACAATAAGACTGGTGATTACTGGTGGAAGAATCCAGAACACAAATAACACAGAATTTATTTAAATACAAGAAAACGTAAGCACAGATCATGGTGTGTAGAACATAGATGCAAATCCCAGGAGCTTTTCTATAAAAGATACAGAAAAAAATCTTCCCAAACTTGCCCTCACAGAAGATGCAGAGTATTTATACTAAGCTGAGTCGTTAATACTGGTTTTAGAGTTCATTGTAATGCTAATGAGAAGCTGGCATAAATAAAAATAAATTTATAATAGGTGGGTTTTTTTCTAGAACTGCCTTCTTGCTAATCTGGAGAGAATGTCATGCAATTTTAAGATCTTTAATCAATGTTTGGAAACCTAAGACTACTTTTATCTACAAATCTCCACATGGCTACCTCAAACTCTAATGTAATTACTGGATATCCTACAGTAAACTGAAGAAGCTGAGACTCTCCCAAACATGAAACCAGTCAAATGCTAAACATCTGTAAATTATGGAAATATAAATCCTGAATTAATTTTGTCATTTCTACACCACGTTTCTTTGCTTACAAGCCTAAATGAAGCAAAATGGAAGACAACATGCCACGTGAGTGTGACCTTCTACAAGCCACGAGAGATGGTTGACGATTTAGGGCAGAAAAGCTCTACTGATATTACAGGAAATGGAAAAAATAACTAGTTGTAACAGATTCCTTATATTATTGAGCTGTCTATTGATCCTTCCTCTCAATATTTTTGTATAATTCCTAGAAAAATCCAAATGTAATAACAAGGAGATAAATGAAATTAAATCATGTTTTATCTTCAAAGTCCACCTAGTCTATAACAACGTTCTATTAACAAATTCAAAAATTCCATTAAACACATGATTCATCATTTACAAAGTAGCTTGGCTATTTGAAGTCTACTGCAATCTTCTGCAGCGTAGGCACAAGGACAGTTACTTTGAGAGGAGTTGTGATCCACAAGGCTGGGTTAATGAAGGTTGCTTGAACCACTAAGACAATGCATTAACACTCTACAAAGGACGAGCAACATTTTTCATACACCAGTAATCCATTATTATTATTAGCAAACAAGCTGTACGAGCTTCATCCACTCATGCAGCTACTTATTCTGTTAAGATTCTCTTCACCATGCACTTACCCAGCATCGAGAAAATAATGTGACACAGTAACAACAGGAACATTATTTTCTTCCACAATAACCTTAATTAGCACTTTGGATATTTACAGTAAATATAGATCATAAGATTTCTCTTTTAAAAGCCAAGTTACTGAATTCATATCAATCATACATTTTCCTTTAGCTACAGTATAGTAGATCCAGTATAAAGATAAAAATACAAAACCAAAAAGAAATGGAGAAGTGTAAAGCACAATAACACATAATTTAATCAAAATACGTCATGTATCCATCAAAAAGCCAACCAGGTCAGGATCCCCAAATTGAGGCATCCAAAAGCTTACGAAATGATACCAGTACACATCCACCAACACCTATCTAACAACTAAAACTTTATTTTAATCTTATGTGTACTTTGATGCATTTCTCTGGCAGAAGAAAGTAACTGAGTAGACAGTCTTCTAGACAAAAAGAAACAGTCCTAAGAATACTGACAAATGCACATCTTTTACTACCCAAAACTTTAACTGGACCACTGTAAGGCTTGTGATCAGTAGCACAAAGTCCAACAGACAGTTAATTATTAATGTCATCTGTCAGGTGTCAATACTGGGGTCAATACTGGGAGGAGTCAATGCTGTGCAACACCTTTATTAACAACTAATGATGGCATAGAGTGGACCCTGTGTTTGTGGATGATTGGGAGGAGTCGTTTACATGTCGAAAGTCTGGGCTACTATTTGAAAGGAACTTGTCAGGCTGAAGGAATGACTGATACGAACCTCCTGAAGTTCAGGTGAGGCAAACGCACTGTATCTGGGATGGATTTTTTTAATTAAACAGCACTGAATAGGCACTGAATGGATGGAAAGCATCTCTGTCAAGGAGGACCCGAGGGTCCTAGTGACCAGCAGGCTGTACCCAAGTCAGCAGTGTGTCCTTGAAGAAAGGAAGGCCAACTGGGCTTTCTAAGCAAGAGAGAAGCCAACAGGTCAGGAGAAGTGATTCTTCCTCTGTATTCAGAGAGGCAGCCAGGGTAGTTAAGCTGGAGCACTTTACACATAAGAGGCGGCTGACAGAACTGGATTTGTTTAGCCTTTAAAAGAAAAGTGAATGAACAGCTACAACTATATAACAGGAGACTGTAGAGAAGATGGAGTTAGATCCTTCTCAGAGGTACACAGAGATAAAATCAAAGGCAGTGGACATCAATTCCATAAACAAAAATTCTAATCATTTATATTTTTTAAAAAAATTAGTATCACAATGCTGGCAGTCAAACCCTTGAACAGCCTTACCCAAGGAGGCTGCAGAATCTCTATCCCTGGAATTTCTCAAAACTCATCGGCTCAAGACTCTACACAGTCTGATCTAAGTTGTCTCAACCCCCTTAGAGAGGCGAGAGTAGAAGTTTTGAACACTGACCTCCAGAGGCCCCATTCAACCTAAATAGTCCTAGGTTTCCATAATGTCAATTACATCCAAATTTACTGGCTTACTTTCCAAAGAGCAATGACAGCTTTTTACAATACTTCAGTTTCTACAATGAAAAAATGTATAATGACATTTCCTTCACTCTGAAGTGTTATAATCCCCATTATTTTTAAAAATAGTTTGCTTTAGCATCTTTTCTACACATGCTACAGGTATGCCATATGGACAACACACACTGTAAAACATACCTGCCATACGATGAGAAATTCCTTAAAGTTAGGATTTGGCGTTGCTTTCTCCAACTAGACTGCTTCAAAACAAGGAAAGCAACCTCTACTACTCAACCATGTAAACCATCTAGAGTTAAGGTTATTCTAAGACTTTACTTTGTAAGTATTCAGGACAGTATGAAAAATCAACATTAACTAGCAAACACTCATGATGTCTACAAAAAAACAACAGAAAAAAATTTGAAGTGTAGAAAAGGTATTGTTCAGTATGTATCTTCATTTTTTAAGAAATCTTGGCAGTTATCTATAGTCACAGACATTGACACAAAAACTGCCATAACATATGGCTCAAAGTAAAACATACATCGTATTGGTTGCCTCCTTTATTGAATACTATACAATTTAGATTGAAAAACATTGAAGAAAAAATTGGATCCACAATTAGAAAGACAAATAAACAATTACAGGTTTTGATATGTGCCTACTTCAGCAATTTCCTATCCCATACAGTCCTATGAAGACCTCACCAAATTATTTTAAATCAGATACAAACCAGGGACACACACTTTACTTTCTGTTACAAAACCTGGTAAAAAAGATTTTAAGAAAACAGTTACCTGCTACAACTATCTGTCTTTATTTCTTTTAATTTAAGCATAAAGCCGTAAAATAATGCTTCCCAAACCTAATCATTGAGAAAAGGTGTTTAACTATACCCCTAAGGCATTGAAGGTACAAATAAGTCTTCGCATTTCTTTCTTAGAAACTAAACAATAATATCTTGATCATCTTTACTATTTTTATTAAGCAGAACCATAAAGCTGATCATTGGAATGGTATTTTTCATTTTAAAAACTTGGTTAAAGAATTTTTTTATATAAATATTCATTGACCAAGTTCAGGAAGTCTATTTATAAGCATGATAATTATGCACTTTATTTAATATACAATCATTTGTTTCTATAAATTATCATAAAATAAACACTTATATTGATATAAGCACAAAATGACCCACAAAAAGTCACACTGCAAGCAGTTAGATTAAATTTGAAATAACAAAATACATTGCTTTAAAAATATTTTAATATAAATATTTTGCTACCCTATATACAGAAGTGTCCCCTTATATTTTTAATATTCATTTACATTAAAAAAAATGCATCTATAACAAAATTTCTACATACATTTACATTGCTAGTACAATACTATGTAAACGTTGTTCTCCTGCCCTTAGTTTTTAATCATTAAAAATACTGTGACATCCTAAAAGGGCACAAAGAGCACTATCAAATATTCAGGATGTAAATATGTGCAGACCAAACCAAAATCTGCTACGATAAGCACTGGGCACAAGAAAAACTCACAGTATGTGTAATAAAAAGAAGGAATTAATCTTTCCAAGAAGATTATCAAATATTAAGCTACACAAGAAATATTTTTCTATCTCATCATTGGCAGCCTAGTGTCGCAAATACATGCCTGGTTCTGCCTGGCAACATTTTGTTAATACTCTATTCATTAATTTAGCAAACTATCAAGAGAGTATGTTTAGAATGGGCAAGCATTATCTCTTGCATTTCATTTAATTAAACTCTCTTCTAGCAATATGACAGTCAGCATTTCATGAAGGGAATTATTTTAAGGATGAAGGTAGAAAATATTTCAAAGTGCCCTGCTAAAACATGAAAGCATAATCTAAAATTACCCTTGCACACACTGTAATTTATCTATAATATTAAAGATGTTATTTCCAGAGTTCATAATTAATTGGATTCCACAGAGAAATTATTCAGGCATTCCAGATAGCAAAATGATGCACAAAGGCACAAAACATAGTGCCGAAGGACAACCATAAACAACCCCTGTGACTTGCCCGAATTACAACAATCATTGAGCTTAATGTGAAATGAATACTGGCTGCCTTTTGTATGTGGTCATTACTCTGCTGCAAAGAAATTGCCATTGAATTTTGATTATATTGCCTTAATAAAAAGTAATGAAAGTGGCTCATGCTCTAGTGGCTTTCTTTTAAATGATACGCAATAGTGATCTTCCAAAGGCCAGTGTGCCACAAGTTGATTGAGTATGACACCTCATCTGAGGAAGGCGATGTTACCCCACCATTGTAGGTGTAACTGCAGTGATGTTGGCCTGACTTCCTGCAAACATTTTAACGAGACATTGTCAATGAAACATCAGTTAGAAATTCAGTAAGCTTTTAAGACTTACCATCAATCCGACTAACAAGTTCTTCCAACATTTTCACTTTCTTCTGAATTCCTGGCTGGGCAAACGTGTAGTTATCCTGAAGAAAAGATCATACACAAGTGTAAGTTTGGGGGGAAAAAGAAGTTTCTTTTCCTTCAATTACTTAGCTCAATCCACATATTTTTCTATGTTTTCTTAAGCTGTTTGTGGTTTTGCTTTCAGAGTTCAGTAGTAACTCATCACACTGTCTAGTCCTACTTCGAGTGCCCGTCTCTAACAGTACCCCCTATAGCGATTACTGCAGCAATTGCTCTCCACTCACTAATCTACTGCCCCTGATGTTACAGCTTTATTGCAGAAGTCCAATTAGCATTAAAAGGCTGTCATCTTAAATGCCAAAATGTGCCACGCTGAAGACTGTTTTAAGATGATTTTTTTCTCATAATTTTACAATTTTATCACAAATTATGTAGGAAATATGAAACTTTAGACCTTATTCAGTCACAGGATAAGAATCTGATCTTCGGAAGTTCAGAATAATACCCTCCAGCAGCATAAGAAATCAAAAGTCTATTTCAATGAAGTCATGACTGTTCTGAACCCAAGGTTACAGTTAATATTACGAATCAAAATCTAACACACAAGCTATATAGCTAAAATGGCAGGGTATTTGCATGTATTTGTTTGAATGTATTGACTCTGACTGGATTTTTTATTTTTGGACTGCAGCTCTATAGTATAGGCTACAGTTTCAAACAATGAAAAAGAGAAAGATATCTCCACTTTAACTACAAAGTGATCAATCTTTTTAAATAAAGATATTATTTAAACACACAGCAACGTGTCTGAATATTTGGATGACAATCCCTCCACTCAACTCATTTTGTTATGGTTTTCTACACAGATTAAAGAAAAGAAAATTACCAATACCTATTTTAAAAAAAAATTGCTATGTAAAATTGTTTTCATGTAACCACTATGTAACACAGAAAAACAGGGTAAAGGATTTTTCATCTCAACTGCTATTATTTGAATAATTCCTTTATGAAAATCAATTGGAGAGATGAGCAAGTATCAAAAAAATCATCCTAAAAATATTTTCACTGGTGTTGGAATATTATTTTTTTCTTGACTTAATTTCAAATTTTAAGTTGGCCTTAGAGTAAATGGGATGCATATCAGTTCATTTTTATGTATCTTGAGACATTTTTCTTTTTATTAAAAAAAGCCATAGTGACTTTTTTGACTATATTTACACTGGGGTTTTTATTTTGATTTGGTTTATGAAACTGAATTGCAATATAATCTTCAAATGCTATAAAACTGCCATAAAGTATGAAACCTAAAAGTTCACAAGAAAACATTATACATTAATAATTCTGTTGGTTATAGTACATCAGCCAGCAAGTGATTTACAGTACAAAGAAGTCAATTCTGTGCTCCGATCACCTGTAACTGACCACAGTAGTTGCTATTTAAAAACATATAGCAAAGTTCTCTTCTGGCCTAGCAGTAGCACTTTCACAGTATTTGACATTAGAAATCAATGTATAAACGAGAACAACGTTGCCGAAGAAGAAAGGATAGTTCTCTGAATTTTGGAATTTTCCACAGGAATCACCAACTATAACAGGCAAATCTTGGCACTGTGTCTCAAACAGAACACGAGCATCCTCATGAGTGCAATAAAGCATCAAAACTGAAAGAATGGAAGGTCTCACACAGAATTCAAATCTACTCTAATCTTATTTTGGGTACAGAGAAACTATCCCATGCACTGAGACAATGCCTTTTAAACAAGTCTGACACACTCCTGTATTAGTCATGTATCAGATCTTTAGGAAATAGTATATTCATTTTCTTTACAGAACCTACTCTAACAAGGGAAACTGCATTTCTTTCTTAATTTTTTTTCCAAATATTTATATACTGGTCTATTTATTTATTTTTTACAAGTTAGCTGTTATTTCTACTAGTGGTACTGTACTCGAAGTACAGCAATATGGTACTCATTTTTTTAATCTCCAAATTATCTTCACGTATTTAACACTGAAAGCCAACACTGAGCTAAAACACTACTATTTCGATCATTAGTCTCTCCCCAGGTAGTGCAGCTCCCAACTGTGATCTATGAATCGTTAACTATTTTCTTCCTCAAAGCATCATTTACTCTGTACGCACCTGGAAATGCAACCCAAAACTGTCATCTTGGATTTGAAAACAGGTAAGTTTGCTCTTCACTACATTTGATCTTTTGCCTATTCATTTATTTTTCTGGTCATTATTTCAGCTGCAAATGAACCCAGCTGGGAGTCAGTCTTCTGCTTGTGCTGACTCATCTAACTGGAAAGATCTCTGCCGGCTCCCCCAGTCCTCTCTTCTAATTAAACTACGCTGTACATCTTTCCTCCTATGACACCTGTAATTGACTTTCTGAAACTTGTGAAACTGAGCGAAGGACTTTGTAAACATAAAAAGTATTTGGTTATCTACTATTCTTGGTCCTTTTGTGCTAATAGGTGGAAGAAAAAGCTAGTAACAGTTAAAGAAAAAATCATGTCCAACTCATGAAATTCATGAATTTCATTTTGCTATATTGCTCAGGGCAGTATTTTCTATATGTATATAAAATTTTCTATATTGCTCAGGGCAATACAGAAGTACAGCAGTTAAGATTTTAATTCCTCTATCATACAATTTAATTTGCAATACCAGCTTCAGAATTTGACTCAACTTTACTCCCAATCCTTCTACCTCCTCCCCCCACAAAGCAGCACAGGGAGATGTGAAATGGAGGTCATGGTCATTCCATAACACTTCATCTCTGCTGCTGCCCATGGGCCATACACCCTGACAGAAAGCCTGCTCCTGCGCGGGCTCCTCTCCACAGGCTGCAGCCTCCATCGAGGCACCTCCACCTGCTCTGGTGTGGGGTCCCCTCCATTGGTGGATATCTGATCCATCGTGGACCTCCACAGGCTGCAGTGACAGGTCCATCTTGGAGCTGGCTGGAACTGGCTCTCTCCAACTTGGTGTGTCTTCTCACAGAAGATACCCCTGCAGCTCCCCTGCCACCAAAACCTTGCCATGTAAACCCAACACAAGCTCTCTACTAACTTTTGCATAAAAAAAAGTGTTCCAGTATTCAACTGCCCTACCTATTCCCCCTCACAGTTGTGGGTCCTCGCAGGAAGATTTCGTTACTCATCCTGCACATTTCTGTTGTATTTCCTCATTTAGTCCTTGGGTAGCTTTGACCACTGATATTAAGCAAAAGACAAACTGAAGAAGTCCTAAGTAACTGAGAACAGGATTGTCTTGCCTCAACAGATCTTTAGCAAAGAGTTAACATAAAAAGCCTTGTATTTCTAACCTCTGCTCTTGACACTTTCTATTAAGTATTCATCTATGACAAAGTATACATGAGTACACAACAGAATCCATGATAAACATAAAAAATTCATGCATTGGTGTGCAATATCTAAATCCCTTGATGTTCTGCTCAAATAGCTTCCAACACACTTTCAGTGAACTACACTAACCTACTGCACAGCTGAATGGTTATAATATCCAGTTCAGACTCCGAAATAATTAGTTTCACCTTACAAAACAAGGTTAAGACCTTTTAATGTCACAAGGGCTCAAAACTTGCTTAAGTCTTTGTGTTAGAAGTCTGTACTTACTCTGTAGAGGCTAGTATAACCACTGTCTGCCCTCCAACTACAACTAGGTCTGGCAGGACCTCTTCTCAAAAAATAATCATTATAACTTAAAACCAAATATCTCAATTATAGCCTTCACCAAACATGAAAAAACATATTAGGCAATTACTTTTTTTTTAAAGGTTAGAGAAATTCCAAATGGAAGAAACTTGATTAGAAAGTGAAAATAAAGAAAAAAAAAATAAATTTAATAAAATTAATAAATTTAATAAATTTAACAAAAAGAAAGGCAGTGGGTGGGAGGAAGAGAGAGATCATGGTTTCTAAAAGCATATTTAAGCACTGGGTATCAAGTGCCATCCATTTTGCCAACTCTATTCTGAATGCTGACAGTAAGATATAACTTGCAAAGGTGTTTACTTTGAAAAGTATGTCCTAAAGTAACCTTCTCTGTGGATACACTGAGAAAGTGATATTGAGTGAACTAAGGATGGTCCTAATTGCATTCTTAATATCCCCCAAACATTGCAGTATCTACACTGTACAACTCTAGTATTTTTTTATTTGTCTATCAGGAACAAAATACCAAAGTAGATTCTAGTACTTTCAACCACGTGTATCAATGAGATTCTTATTAGTCACTCTGATGCGTATTGTAACAAATACACTCCATTTCCAATCCCCATATGCAGCCACAATACTGACAGCTATCTGTTCAAAATACTACTAACTTGACAGAATGCTAAGAACGCAGATGCTTTTTAAGTGCATGTTAAATGTACTTCTAATGCAACTGTTCACTACGTTCAGCCATCTCCGTCTTATTTTAATTTCAAATCTCTTCCAAAATACTACGCAGACTTCATAACAATGAGTCTGTAACAAATCTGAAAATCTTTCTTTCCGACTTCTTCAGTTATTTCAATTACACATGGAAAAAAGAATATAAACAGCATTTGTGAAGACCATCTGGTGTATAAGTACAAAGGCAGCTGTAGGCATACGCAGAAGGAATCAAATACATACTGAGTATTATACATATAAATATAACATATGTATATTAGTAACTATATATAATAAATTTGTAAGTAATATATGTACATATATACACTTCTGTGTGTATGCATAAACAGATACACATCCTTTATATATTTACAAACAAATGAAAACACACTATAATACCTTTTCGACTCATTCCTTAGGAAATACTTTCAAGTTTCAAAATGCAACTTTTCTTATCTACCCATTTTAAAATTTTAGATCCTTTGCCCTTCTGCACTGATTTATATTATTTAAAAATACATAGAAGGAATTTCAGAGTATTAAAATTCGCTTCCCAGGGTCAGAAAAAGAAAAAAAAAACATCTTTCAACCTTTGTAATTATTAAGCCTGACTTTTGAAAACTTAAAATTTCCAACCCAAAAATTCCTACACAGAAAATAGTATTTTATTTATTTCTACATAATAGAACGGAAAAAGCAACATCTTATTAAAAAGTAGGTACTGAGTATATTTTATATAGAGTATATTTTTGGATTATGGCATAGGCCAGACAGCAATTCAAATCTAGGTAAGGGCTAGAAATCATAAATAAATACACTTACAGTCCCAAAAGCTGATGCTGTAAATTTTACGTAGAAGACAAAATATTTTTATTATGAAGCATACTGATAGCACAGCATATTTCATCTAAAACACAGAAAAAAATGCCTTTTATATATATATATTCAGAACTGATTACAAATAGATTTGTTCTCTTCCCGAAAATTTTACTCTCGGTGACAGGCTAGAAAACTGTGTTATTTGCTTCCAAAGAGACACAGGCTCCTTAAGAGCTTCTGAAGACACCTATCCTGAAGAAAAACTCAAGAAAAATCCTACTGATGCCCCCAATTTTCTATTACTTGAAGTCCCAACAAAGGCTTATTGTTACAAACTTAAAATTGGGTAGTGTGCCGAACAAAAGAATCATGTTGGTTTTTTCCCTTTTAAGAGCAGCCAGCAGCAAATGACTACAGGGGACGATAAGAGCAAAAGAAGCCTGCAGGGACGTGTTTGCAGCATTCTTTTAGTTTCCAGTCTGCAGCACTGAGACTTCCTTAACTCAAGGTGGTATCTTGGTAATTAAAGTTGTTTAAAGACTTTTCTTCAACCAAACTTCAAACTGTTCAGGTTCTAAACCCATGTAAAATGCTTTTCATGCTTTTCATCCTTTGAGAAGCAGCCCTGCAGCCTAGTTACTCAGCCACTCTTTTTGTTAAGCCTATCACTCAGCAGTATTAAAAGATATTATCTAGGTCTTGCATCAGAAGAGATGGAAACCAACTACTCTCTATTCACCTTCTTCATGCAGCTCATCATTTTTAAAGACTTCTATCACATTCCTCCACTTAGCTAAGTCATCCAAGCTGAAGAACTTCATCCATCACCCAGAAACTGTTCCATACATTTGATCACACTTATCTTGCTCCATTATTATTTTTTTTTTAAACTTTCAATCCATCATTTCAAAATGGGATGGAAAAGAAGGATTGGAACAGCATACAGCACATTGAGCACAAGCTCATTGTAGGTTTTAGAAGTAGCAAAGTGGTGCTTTCTTTTTCCAGGACTACTTATGTAAATGCTTCTGCTCCCTACATGGTAACAGGCAATGCTTCTACCATGGACGCTTCGCTTCCTTATGAACTTCTGGTAAAGGACTTGATTAAAATGCATTTTGGAAATGCAATTAAACCGTACAGTTGTTCACAGGCTCACCGATTCCTTCCAAAAGCTGCTAGATTTGTGCTGCCTTACAGGAGTTACAAAAAAATATTAAATGCTATGTTTTTTATCCTTTAACCATTAATTCTGTTTATTTTTACAGTTTCTACAAACTGTCCTGATGTGCATGTCTAGTTGTCTGTGCTCTCTTGAATCATCTTGAAACCATTTTTAAAATCTGACGTCATATCCAGCCCATTCCATTCCTCTCATACCAAAACAGTTTTGAGCATTCATCTTCTTGTTTACCCATTACGAGAGACCCTCATAGGAGATAATCACTGATATATTTCAAACTGAGCAGAGTTAGCAACTGCCTGTGAAATTCTTACTAGGTATCCTGATGCACAGTGTCCTAGTGATGCAGTCAATCTTCTCAAACTGATGGGGAGGAATGAAAATCCTCCCGTGACCAAGCAAGCCACTAGAAGTTTCAGGAGAGTCCCAGAAGATCTCTTGTGGACAGGAACCAGTACAAATGCAGCAATTTTCATGTAAAGCTTATTGTTGTGGCATATTTCTACTATACAGTGCAGTGATATGACAAGCAATAGATTTAATTGCAATTCTTCTAAATCAATGCACGATTCATACTTTGCGAAGTAGATGCTGATGCTATATGACTCAGGCTCACTGTTAATGACAGCCTCAGCGTAGGCAAGTTTGAAGGATCGTTTACTCAAAAAACCTAAAATGTTGACATTTTTAATCTCAGGTTTTGGTACATCGAGAGTTCCAAGATGTACTTTGAAACAATCTGTATCATCCACAACATGACACAGTCCTCAGCTGCTCAGACTAAATCTACTCAGAGCCATACAGGAAGACCACAGCAGATATGCTTTTTTTTTTCTTTTTTTTTTTTTTCACATTTTAACTACTCCAAGCTTTGAACAGACAAGAGCAAACATGCCTTAATTACTGTCACATCAGAAGAACAGTACTAACATAACAATTGTGTTAATTACATTCCAACAGCTCGTAGTTACAACAACTCTACTGCCTGAGTTTGTCTAATAACTTCCTTACGGTGTAGGGGAGAACTTTGTAGAGTGGGGTTGATGGTTGGACTTGATGATCCCAAGGGTCTTTTCCAACCTGAATGATTCTATGATTCCTACTGTTGTTCAATAAAGTGTATTTTATTTCTTCAGGTACTAATAAAGTCTTCAAAGAACCCTATGAAGAGGAGCTTCACACAAGACTTTGAAGATCTGAAGGTACTTTTGAAAAGGAAAAGTCACAGAGAATGACACAATACTGCATATGTTTTGCTCAAAAAAGTCTGCCTATAATAGTATTCATTCTTACCAGTAATTTATGTGCATTCTGTGTAAGAACATTCTCTTGATTGAAAAAGGTAAAACCTGCTTACAGAAAAATTTCTAGACTCTTGTTCTACTTTGAATCTTCTTTTCCTTCACTCTAAATTTAAAATGCCATAAAACAGTATTTGCTCAAACAGATTCTGTACCAAAAATAGAAGCAGACATCTGAGCATGAATACAGAAAGGATTCAGGACAGAAGCACCTGCTCGTGGCCATGCTTATGTTTGCGTCTCACATATGACATGCAGACAGAGTAACAGAGAAATATCATTTAACAAGTGATTACTAAAAATATTGAAGTTGTCCATTTCTCATTAGAAGAAAGGCCATTGTAGAAACCTGAAGAGGCACAAATGCCTACTCTAATTGCAGAACCTACTGCTCATGAAATTTCTCATGTTTATGACTTTCCAATTAAGATCTAAATTTGAAAAACTGGATATTTGAATTTAAAATTGTTCATAATTTAGAAATAGTTTATGGAAGCCACTGATAATTAAAAGAATAAAAGTAATCCCAAGCCATTGTTTACTCATCAGAATAGAAGTCCCCATTCAACAACAAACTCAACACAATTCTGATCAAGCAATCCATTGCTTTTCCTTGGAATAGTCATGGCTTCAAGGAAAAAAATCCAACATGTTTTGTCATTCTCAGGATCCAACTTGGACAAAACACTATCATAAAATGAACAATCTGGATTTCTGGAAATTACTAAACAGTTATTACCATATAGAAGTTGTATCTCACAGATGGAGTTAGAGCGATAGTAGCAGCAGGAACAGACACAGAGCATGAATATGCAAAGAGAACTACATACAGAAAAAACTACTACTAGCAATTTTGACAATTCTTGACAGGACTTCCACATTCCTAAAACATACATTTCCAACTAGCAACAGGACCTGTTTATACAGAAATTGGAGCACAACTGCAGTACTGTCTTTCAGTATCAGCCACACAATGTTAGCAGAGACTCTGAAGACTGCCTAGGAGACAGATCATATATCACATTTTCCCCGAAGGCACCACACTTTCAGTGCCATGTTCAGATGAGGAAGGGGGAGGAAAGACTACTTTTTCCATTTAGCTAAGCTTACCAGAAGTGTTGGGCTGATGCCCACCCAGAAATCCTAGACAACCTTCCACTGCATTTGCACAGGTAGACCCTGCGGTGCCTGGGATACAGAAACTTGGGCTGTGCAGGAAAGCACGGACAGACATGCAGTTCCCATGGCAAGAGACAGACAAGAGACAGATGCAGACACTCACAGTACATATCCCTTGTATCTATCTTGGCTAAAGTATCCATATTCTTAGACAACAAATTTGCATTTTACCATAACCCTAAACTAGCTACCCAAACGACCTGCAGATATAATTAAAAAAAAAAAAACCCACAACCTTTTCTTGCAAGAGTTTAATGAAAAAGTACAAAGAAAACTATCTTCAACCTATTTTTTTTTCCTTAAAAATAAACCTTTGGAAGGTCCTGTGAAGAATTTTCAGAAAAGCTAGCGTCAGTTATCTCTGTATGTACTTCTCAACACCTGAGCTCCATCTTCATGCTATTTATCTGATCCCACAGATCTCTGAAAGGCTTTCCAGGCAGCATTCCATCCATCCATCCATCCATCCATCCATCCATCCATCCATCCATCCATCCCTCCCTCTCTCCCACCTTAATTGAGACTTGAGGAACATGTTAGCAACAACTTTCCATAACTCAGGAGAAAGAAAGAACTTTGCAGAATTCCCTCTGCAGATCATAAATCTTGCTATTTAATCAGCCATAGGAATAGCCAATATATACCCCAGCATACTCCAGTCCCTGGAAATGAATTATCTCCCTTTTATTCAAAAAATTCCCAGGCCCTGATCAATAATGATATTAATATTTTATTGCTATTTTTTAATACATCTGGTTAGATCATTAGACAATGAATATATTTCCCCTTTGGTTATTTTATTACCATTATACTTGAAGTTAAAGTGAAGAGTTATACTCTATTTTATACATGAACATTACGTTTTCAGGTGGCACAGATCAGCGTGAACTTTTTACTTGAATGTTAACGAGACTCTGCTGAGTAAAGTGTTATAAAGGATGACTTAGTAATAAAAAAAGCTAATTACGATGGATAAATGGGAATGTCTACTTAATTAAGCAGAAAAAATACTTGTGGGATAAGTTCTAGTTTTCCCATATGCACAGCCATTATTCCTACAGGTAAAAATGCAAAAATGCTCATGTGTCGTCTACAGTTAAGAAGTGTTCTAAAGACAACCAATTATCATGAGCATGCTGGATTTTATCATTTTACTTCTGATTGTTCAACTTCAAATGTAAGACAAAACAGTTTCGGAAATTAACTAGCTATAAAAAAAACCTAGGAATAGACAATTGTTATTCACAATAGGAATGCACCAAAATACTGTTATATAGATTACAAATGTGAAATTATCAACGTGTTGAAAATAATCAAGAATGGGAGTCTTATTTAGACATATTTTGCACATGGCCACACACCCCCTCAGAAACACTTTTTTATAAATCAGCATTAGAGCATCTTGTGGGAATTCAAGCTGGAGACAAACTGGCTGGGGAGGAGTTTTGTGAAAAAGGACCTGGAAGCCTCAACAGACAGCAAGCTCAGACTGAGCCAGTGGTATGCCCTGGCAGCAAAGGTTGCCAGCAGCCTCCAGGGTCAGCAGACGAAGAGAAGTGATTATCCCTACACAGCACTCATTGTGGAATCACTGAGTCCACAATGGTATCCACAGAGATAGGGACCTCTGGAGACCAACTAAGTCCACACCCTGCCCAAAGCAGGCTCACCTGGAGCAAGCTGCTCAAGGCCATGTGCCCTCAGGTTTTGAACTCCAAGGATGAAGATTCTACGAGATCTCTGCCCAATCAGTTCCAGAGTTCCATCATCTTTACTGTAAAGATTGTTTTTTCTAATGTTTAAAAATAATTTCCTGTATTTCAAGACCACATCTAGAATGCCACATCCAGTTTTAGGGACCTCAATACAATAAAAACGTGAATAAACTGGAGCAAGGACAAAAGGTCACCAAGATGCTCAGAGGTATGGAGCACGTGCCCTGTGAGATTCTTAGGGAACTGCAGTTATTCAACCTGAAGAAAAGGAGGCTTCAGAGGCACCTAAGACCAGCCTGCTAAAACCTATGTTATCCAGAAGACAGAGCTCACCTTTAAATAATGGTGCATAATGGGAGGATAAGAGACATGCAGCATAATCAAACAAGAAGTGCTCCATCTGGCTATAGGGACAAATTTTTCAACGTGAGGACAATCAAGCATTGGAACAGGTTAACCCTCAGTCTCCATCCTTGGAGGTTTCAAGACCCAGCTGGACCAAAGCCCTGAGCAACCAGATATGACCTCAGAGCTGACCCTACTTGGAGCAGGATGTTGGACTAGATGACCTGTAGAAGTCCCTTCCTACCAGAATTATCCTATATTGTTATGATTTTAGAAGTTTGGATTTGTTCTCCTGAAATAAATAAGAAAAATTACAGTGAGATGTAATCCTTCAGGAAAAAGATAAAGAAAAAAATTGCAGCCTAGTCATGAAGCACTGAAAAGGAAAACCATTACAGCCTATCATCATCCAAAATTGACTGCTATAAGACAGTATGTACAGCTACAGATTACAAGGTTAACAAGATAAATGATACCTTAGAGGTAGACATATTTATATTAAGAAAATATTCTAGTATTTCTATTTAAATCAACTTTTTAAAAAATTCAATCAAACTGTGATGTCATGTAGGTGTAGCCACTTAGGAGCCTGTAGCTAGAGAGAAGAAACTGAGAAGGACGACGCAAAGTAATATGAGAACACAAAATAGATTAAACTACTGTGCAATATCAAACATTAACTACTGGAAAAGTTCTGCAAAAGAAAAATGAGAAATACTACCTCTACCTGGAGCCAAAGAAATACTTGCAGAGAAGCCCCCAGATCACCAAAGAACAGAATGAATGCATCTGCTAAAGCAACAGATGATTCAACCAAGTTTTTTATTTCTTCTCTAGCTTAAGCTAGAGCTTAAGCATGTCAGGAAGCGATTGTCATGCTGCTCAGTGCCAACAGTCTTTTATCCAATAGGTTCCTATGGTTCCAAGATGTGCTGTTACATTAAAAATACACAGTTGCATTAGATAAAGAAAGGAAGGGGCTAAGAAGAGCAAGAAAAGGATAAATAATACATAGTATGTGTAGCAACACTCAAGCAAGAAATACATATTTCTTAATAACACCTTTGACAATTCTGGAATCAAGAAAATGAGACAGTCTGTATGGGCTGGAAAAATAAATGAGTTTTCTGTTAAGAATAATAAAGGGATACCAATATAATCATTTTTCCATCACACTCTCATGCGGTGGAAAGACAAACACACACACAAAAAGGCCTGTGTAGCTCGTATTAGTCAAAAATCTCACAACAGGTCCCTAACTGTTATCACAGCACGCCCTTTAAACTTTTCCAGTACTGGTAGGCCAACATCAAATGGAAGCTTATACTGAGGAATAAATTAACAGATATTCTGCAGAGATACTTAGATTGCAGTTATCACCACATCACACATTCCTGTCTCTGAAATCCTTGACAGTTTGCTGAGACATCTTGGACAAAGTAGCAGTAGTCACACATGAGTCTCTTACAACATATTATCACATAAAAAAAGGAAACAAAATAGCACTAATCTTGTTTGTGATTCTCCTTTGGTTTTGTGTTTTGATATTGTCTGCTTTTATGGCTTTGTAAGAGAGAAGCAGTTTTTCCTGGTTGGCTGTAAAGACAGTCCATTATCTATAGTAGATGACACAGAAAATACTAAAGTGGTAGGAAGAACTAATTTAATGATTATTTCCAAGAAATAATCAGCAGCAACTTTCTTGAGAAGTAGAGAGACTTAAGTACATCATCTAGACTACTGCACACTGTCAACAAGTTTGGTAAAATGAAAATCTACAGCTGTTAAAGTAAATCTGTGTCTCAGCTGCCAGGATCCTGCCTTGGCCCGGCTGTGCAGTTCGACTTGTTTGCCATGGTACCTATTCAAGGTGTTAACCCCTCCAACCAACCAGCGCTTCTTGTTTTGTTGTGTTATCAGGTGGCACAGCTCTGTCAACCGGCTCACAACAGGTAGCATACAGCAAGGGACAGACAGGAGGAACATTCAGGTGCAGGCAGGAGCACAGGATTACTACAATATGGTGTAAATCAGCTTATGCAATTTGGGGCATGATTTGATCTTAAGTTTAATGATTCCAGGTCCCATCTCACCCATCTCCATGTAGTTCTTGCCCTCCACCAGTGGATTTGGTGATCATGCATCCAGAATGCAAGTCAATTAGAAACATAGGCTTAGGTTGGAAGAGACTTTGAAAGTTCATCTAGTAGAACACTACACCATGGGCAGGGATAGCTTTCACTAGATCTGGTTGCCCAAAGCCACATCAAACCTGACATCAAACACTTCCAGGAATGAAGCATCCACTACTTCTCTGGGCTCCCTCAGCATAAAAAAAATGCATTCCTTATGTCCAGTCTAAATCTAACCTCTTTCAATTTAAAATCATTGCCCCTTTTCCTGTCACTGTAGGCCCTGCTGCTAAACAGTCTATCACAATCTTTCTTATAAGCTGCAAGCACACATTGCCAGCTTATATCCAATTTTCTCATCCACCAGTTTCCCCAAATCCTTCACCACAGGGCTGTTCTCAATCCAATCATTCCCTAGTCTATATGGATATTGGAGACTGCCTTGACCCAGGTGTGGGACCTTGCGTTTGGTCTTGTTGAACATCATGAGGTTCGCACAGGCCCATTCCTCAAGGCTGTCAAGGCACCCCTTTAGTAAAGCCACCTTCATTCTCTGGGGTTTTTTTATCCCCTTCCTAACCCAAGCTAATTTCTCTTTGGGTTAGTTTTCCCAACCAACTCAACCTGCAACTACACGACCCCTCTATCTGACAAGTAAAGTGTTATCAACACAGAAGGGAACCAACACAGCAGAAAGGGAGGAAAAAATAACGAGCAAACCCTTTAATTTCAGCAGCACTCTGCAGTTGCACTGAATTAACTGTAACATCATTAGTCACACCACTAGCATAATCTTTCAAGCCTGTTTTTGATAGATGACTGCATCCTTGAATACATCCAATTGATAACCATTCCATTTATATAACAGCTTAAATTTTCATCGATGCAGTTTAATTCCATTACAATTAGTTTCAATATTTTGTTTATCAGTACTTGATGGTTTTGTATGAAAACAGAATTTTAAGGAGAAATGATATAATCTCTGAACTTCCTTTTCTAGACGGAAAAAAAAAAAAAGCCACAAACAGAGCAGCAAGACTGTGACAGAAGATGTTCCAGAAACAGGTAAAACAGTTGGAGGGCTTGCATTTCTTTACCTGGCTTTCTTCCTTTCGAGTAGATTTCAAGTTCTCACTTTTATTCTTTGCAAGTTCTCACATATTTTTGATACGTGGTCAAATATTTTAAAACGTAGTAGCTCTGGGAGATTGAAATAAGCAAAGCAGCACTTTTTTACAAGAATCAACACAACAAAAAGACTAGGCTTTTCAACAAGACTACACCAAAAACTGAGCTACTATCCATTTGACCTTTAACATGGAGAAATGCACTTAAAATACCTTCAAAGAAGTTAAGACTTCTATTTGTTGACTCAATTTTATAACAATTTTGTCACAAATGAACTCTGTTACAAGTTTAAATTCACAATATGCCTTAGCCAACGAAACATTCATACTAAAACACAAGTCATAGATGAGAAAACGTTAAAGCATTTTTAAAAATACTAATTACTATAAGGAAAGAAATACCTATCAAAAAAATGCAACCAAAATAAAGAATCTGGAATACTTTATTTTTACTGAAAAGTACAGCTTCAATTCATAGGGATTTTTATGGTTATTCATATTTTATGATGATTTACTAATGATTGAAGGATAGCCATTTTCCACACACATAAATTCAACACCCAAGGTCTTTGATACATTAAAATCACTTGGAGAAACAAAACCTCTAGTTCTCAGGCACTTGTCCAAAACATTTCAAAACAAATAAAGCTACATTGGACCTATCAAAAGGACTGAATCTAACAAGTACCATAGAAACACCTGCCCATCAGCTCATCTTTTAAGAGAATGTTAGGAATAAATCAACCAAAGTTTTGCTATCTATTGTCACCAAAATAATACTGAAACAATTTCACATAAAAGATCCTCTACACTATACAAGCAGTTCTGATAATTGAAAAGTAGGGAATAATCAGAAAGAGAAGGTATGAACATAAAAAAAGAAAAGAAGCAGCAGCAATTTGCTAAATATTTGTAACCGTAATTTACTTTCTAATCAGCTCACTGAAAGCAGCAAATGAACCCTGACTGCAAACATCTGCCTACCAAACATCACTAAAAACAATTCTTTGTTGCCATTGCAAAAAAGAAATCATCACCTTTTAGAAACTCTCACATTTCTAGCAAAGGTGAATTTTGGTCCCATTGTAACCCAGGAATTCACAATGACTATTAATTTAATGAATACATTCTGAGTTTACAAAATCAGGTTATTTTCACTTTCTAGCAAGATTCAAAGTGTTTATCTCAAATTACACAGATCTGAAAAACAGATATTAGATAGACAGTATTTGATGCCTACTGCAACACAGAGCCTATTAAAATGTAATTCAGGTAACTTCTTTGTAAACTGTAAAGCCCAAAATTTCTACTTTACCTTTAACGTGCCTTAGCATTGCAGCATCAAGTGTTCTAATATGCTAAATACCAAATACAGATGTTCGGACTCCCATGTAATCTATGGTAGATTGTATGGATTCCTCTCTCACCCAAACACAAAATGTTCAGCTACATATTTATTATTTCTAGTAGATACTTCTCATCTTCATAAATTTATATGACCATGAATGCAAACGTACACACAAATCTACCATCTAACAGAAAATTGTGCCCATGTTTATAGCTTCTCTACATAGAAAAGATTCAAACACTCAGTGAAGTAGCATAAGTATCACGTTTTAAATGGATGTTTTAAAAATATGAAGATAATTTCAAGTACTACTAAGACAGCAATTGTTTCTAGATTACTATATTAACGACTTAAAAATGAATAAATAAGGCAGTTTTTCGTCATCTCGGTGAGACCATTTTACTTGCAGACTAGCATGCTTTGGTGCATGTTAGTCATGAAGTCATGAATGAGGTGCACAGTATGCCTCTAGAATTGGAGATTTCAACCCTGCTCTAGAACATCATACAACAATGAAACATGCAGATATTTCCATGAAAAGAGTTTCCACTTTTATTTATCTTTCTTAATCCTATGCCTAAATTGTATCAGATTTCTACAATGGGAAAGTCTACTTCTCCCTTTTTTCATACATGTATTCTTTCTCAAAAACCTTAAAGTAGTTCAAAGCCATGACATTAATCAGTTAACTCCACTACCTACAAACAGAAAAAATCAATTTACCTGAATGCCATCAAGCAACTTGCTCATGCACCAGTAACTGTCAGCTTCTATGTTCTGCAGCACTTCTTCAGGCAGACTGGAAACATCAAAATTTTCCACTTCTTCTTCTTCTGTTTCAGGAAAAGAGAGAGAAAGACAAGTCAATGAAGTGCACAGAATAAATAAAGCAAGGATGAAGAAAATAATTGCAAACAAAGACAACGACCACTTATCTTCTAGTAAAAAACTTCAACGTGCATTTACTTTAACAGGGACTAAATGAATCATTTATTGCTCAACTGTGTCATCTAATGGCTTTAAATGTTAATGAATACTTAATTTCTTGCAGACTGTGAAAATCTCAAATCACGCCTGGTTAACCAGAATTAATATATAATAAATTACTTCATTCTAAACATTTCACACCTGAAAGAGGATCATCAGAAGCACTTTGAGACCCTCAAGCTATATATGAGCAATCTCTGCAAAACTCGCCTGTGTTTGCACCACACACAACAAAACACATTGCCAGCATTGACAGAAAAAAAAGACCTGAAAAAATACTTTTTAGAAAACCAGTGAAATTTATTTAGAAAGCTGACTTGGCCTTTTCAAGGAGGATTTGTTTTTTTCAGGTAAGCATTTGGAATCAGAAGGAATCCAGACAAAAGGAAACAGATGATTCCCACCCCCCCACACCCCAGAAAACCACCATGATTCTCAATAGTGGAAAAGCATAGAATCTCAGCGATGTCTAATTCATGGAAACTGAGTCTTTCACATAAGTGTGTTAAAAGAAATTCACATCTCACTATGAATGGAAATTTTACCACCCAAGCCATGTGGTTTTATTTTTAAACCATGGCATCTGAATTCATCCATTTTGAAAAGAACACAGCCTGTGCTGCCTTGACAGCTAACTCCCAAAGTTCCTATACAGCCCCAGAAGAGAGTTTTAACATGAGGTTGGAATGCTCTGTGTAAACGCTGTAGCGTCCCTCTTGCAGCATCTTACTGTATCAAGATGAGAATCAAAACAGCATCTTCCCCAGCGGTGGTTTCTGCTCAAGAAGGGGGAGGTACAGAAGAGAGAGGTGTTTGATTCTGCTTAAACAGAGTATGACATGGCAAAGAAGGAATTTCCTCCATTACACCAATTCAAAGCAGCACAGAATAAGTAAGAGCATAGAAACAGTAACAGAAAACAAAGAATGTGTAATATCTTAAAACTCCTCTATTATCTGTCTCACAGCTTTGGAGTACGTCATTACAGAAGCCAAAGTACATCTTTAGGTTGTCAAATCTGATTAGGCTACCTTAAAGCACTTGTTTATCAATTGTTAATAACCATCAACATTACACCTGTTATGAAATAAATTTAACATACCAGTGATTTTACCACTACTAGTAGACACAGGTAGCAAGGTGTTACTAAAGCATTCTCGTTTGCACTGGTGTCTATATGTGGGTGTATGTCTTCTAAGGGACCATTGGTTTTGGATTGTGAAATAGTAAAAGCTGTAGGACAAGGAGATCAGGTTGTCCTAATATAACATTAGCTATGGGAAATCCGGGAAGTAAAAGAGGGGACTGCAGCAGAGACTCCATAAAATAAAAGCATAAAATGGTCTCAGAGGTGCCAGGACTGTAAATAATGCGCCAGCAGCCACTGGTTATTAAAGGAATGCCACCTCGGCATTGGAGTGCAGTTTTAAAACCCCAGTTTCTAAAAGAAGATCAACAAACAAATACCCAACACACTTTAACACTGCCTTGTAAAACAGTGAAGAAAGAGTGAGCAGCAGGCTGCAACTGCAAATTCATTTAATAATAGATCATTTGCGAGGAGGAAGAAACTCCTTAACCAATGTCAGCAGCATCCTCCTCCCTGCAAAAAGGAAGATGGATCCCCCAGAAATCAGTATCACACTCCTCTCCCAGCAATGGGCAGCAAATTCTCACAATGCTCTGTGGAAAACAAGGGTAACATAGGCAGTAATTGGGACACCACTCATCACTGATCTCCATCTGGACATTGAGCCATTGACCACTACCCTCTGGATGCAACCATCCAACCAATTCCTCATCAACCAAACAGTCCACCCACCAAATCCATCTCTGTCCAATTTAGAGAGAAGGATGTTGTGGGGGAGCATGTCAAAGGCCTGACTGAAGTCCAGATGGATGACATCAGCAGCTCTTCCCTTGTCCACTGGTGTAGTTACTCCATCACAGAAGGCCATGAGGTTGGTTATGCAGGACTTGCCCTTGGTGAAGTTTAAGATAAGCATCCCTGCCCATGGCAGGAGAGTTGGGACTAAATGATCTTTAAGGTCCCTTCCAACTCAAACCATTTTATGATTCTATAATGTTTATTTTAATATTTATAAAACAGTGCCCCAGTGGAAAAAAAAGGCTCGTTAATACTGTTAATTTTAATTTTAATGTTTTAAAACCATTTTCTCTCTGCCTTACAATGTCTACAGAAAAAACAGTGACTGAACCAGAGTTCTTCATATTTATATAGAACACTGTATTGGGTCTGGCTGAGATGCTCCTTCTAGTAGCTATCACAGAAGCCACCTCTGTAGCCCCCCTCCCGCTACCAAAACCTTTCCACACAAACCCAATACAAACACAAACATATATTCAACTTCATTCCCCTTGAAAGAAGCAGTCTTCACTACACACTTGCTGAAAGAATGAGATCACCACTATTTAGATATGTGCTCCTTTGCAAATTTCCTGCCTTTGAGCACTGTTTCTTTTCATGATACTGCTATCACATTTCTGAACAAAAAGGAAGTTATAAACCGTAGCACAACACAGTAATTCTTCTACAGGTGGGTATGAAAAGATAACAAATGAAAAAGACTTTTTATCTTCTCTTTCTCATCTTTCTTATCTTTCTTCTTTTTTGTCCCTTTCTTTCAAAATCTACCATTTCACACTACATTCACAAACCAGAATTTAAACCAACAAAAAACCTGAAGATACACCTAACCATGGAAGCTGGGCATCTTCACCTCCTTTTCACAGCCAACACAGAAAAACAGGTAGCAAGGGAGTATTAGCTGTCTTGTTCTAAAGTAGAAACCAAAAATAAATCATATGAATCACATCCAAAGAAAAATCCTGTTTCTCAATATTAGGTATACCCTGAATTTTAAAAGATTGCCTCAGAATGCAGGCCTCTAAACTCTGGAAGTCTAAGCAGTCTGAAATAAGACTTTAAATGCCCATCAAAAGAATTCCCATTGTGCGACTGAGCTACCTGCAACAAGGGAAAATGACAGGCTGCAAGAAAACAGCAGCAGTTTGAGAAACAAGGCTGAAGCAACTTGGACAGCAAAAACACCTCGGCATTAACATTTTAATGTTTTTTTCCACGAAAGTAGAATACAGCTTTTATGAAACATCTTCCAATGGTTCTAATTACTTTTCATCACAGGTATGTTCACTAAGCACAAAGAGGATGACAGGACAGGCCCTTCTGAAATAAACACGGGTCTGATGTAAATTCACTGTTCTAAGTAGAATTCTCATATTTCCACAGGG